>JAJLZC010000015.1:0-294952 GCA_030572015.1 Yamadazyma kitorensis | reverse complement strand
ACTAAATGCGACATCCATTTTTTAGAGGTGTGAATTAAAAGTGGGATTAACTGTAGCGCAAGTAATTGAAGATGAAATACGTTATATCCCAGCAGACTATGGTAGGATACCATCCAACGGACGTGGATCAGTATGGGTGGACTCCATCCAATGTGGTTTTATGGGTGGGAGAAGAGGATTTAGCCAGAGACATGGTCGTCTAGGTCCGTTTATCGACTCTGTCCGATTAATGGGGCTGACGACCATAAAATAACATGAAGGGTACTTAGGGTTTTACCCTTATTCGAAGCAATAATATTAGATGGAAAATAATTATACGAAATTAAAAACAGGATCAGAGCTAAAGCAGAAAATACTGTACATTTAAAATCATCAAGATGATTACCTTGGCTCAAATCATGGAATTTTAACTAATAAGGGTTAAATTCAGGGTTTTTCTTTAACCCTTTTTTCGGTTTTTGCAGCTCTATGCTCTGTTCTAATACATTACAAAGAGTAAAGTTCAAATGCCGTATAAAGCTTACATGCTTCTCTTCCAAGGATGCAAGGCTCCTGGGATCCTTTGTGGTCCTTGGTCCCTTGTCTTCCCTTGTGTTCCCTTGTCTGGTCCTTTGGAGTTGTTTTTGGAAGGAAGTTGCAGCCCGGAAAGGTATATTCCTTAGATGCAATTCCTTAGAAGCCAATCCCTGGGAAACTCCTTGCAGAGCGGGAAAGCTACTCCTTAGAGAGTAAGAGTATCGATCTTTAAGCTTAAACTGCAGCTCCAGATCTGCAATCACCTAGCCAATATTGGCTCTTGCCCTATTCAGACATATTCAAGTTTAGAGTAATATTCTATTTCACCAATGTTCTATTTTCAGACTCTATTCCACTCAACGTATAGTATTTTTCATGATTTGCAACTAACTTTAAGGTTTAAAGTATTTGGATCGCGTCTCGCATTTGGATTTCTCGAAACGGTTAAATTAAATGCATCTAATTAGACTTCCTAATTGGGGATTAATATGTTATGAGGGATATTCATTATTTCATTTCTATGTTCTATATAAGTTGATCTAGACTCGAGTAGATCGAGGAATTAAGATCGAGGGTGCATTGAGTGCCTCGAGTGCATCGAGGGTGCAGAATATTTTCTGAAAGTTGAATCAACGGTGGTTAATGGCTGGATTTTAAATGGTTTTCATAGCCCACTGCCACCAACAAACCCAATACCAAATCAAACATGCCCTTTTCTTGAAACAAGTTGTCTTCGTAAATGGTCAACCAACCTAATTTATTTTCATCAGGTAAATCATCAATTGGAGATTTATTATAATATAATCCGTCTCCCGCTACATAATAATTTTTTACTTCACCTCCTGCAATGTCATTTTCGACAATTTTGCTGGCGAATTTTTGTAGGTGGTTGGATGAATCAATGTCCATATGATCAGAATCATGGTCAAATGATCTGCTTAATCGTTTGTTGATCGAATTCATCACCCGTTTAGTTAACTTTTTTTCGTTAGGTCTGAACATTCCCAACACTGGTGGGAAGTTTTCATTGGTTTGTAAGTAAATATCTTGAGGGTCTTGACTGTTGATTTTATAGGGCAATTTTGAATTATTATCAATATAATTCTGATGGAAATAAATGTTCTTTTTGCCAATAAACTTATAAGCTGGTTCATCGGTTGATTTATGTTCATCTAAATCAAAACTATGCTTGAACTTATTGAACTTGCTAAATCGAACCCTTGGGATTGATCCAATATTCCATTTCATGTTTTGAAAATCTCGAAGTTCATAGTTTTTGAAGTTGATTTCATTCGTTTCAAATGATCTGGTGTTGGATATTTTATCATACGGTATGAATTGGTCGGGTATGGCTTGAGGAATTGATAATCCGTTGAAAATTCTATTTGAATTCGAATTTGAATTTGGGTTTGGACTTGTTGATCCTGAATCATTATATTTGATTATATTCTTCTTCAATTGGCTGATCCTTGTCAAAGTAGTGGTGTAGTAACCACCATCTACAGAAGGTTTCTTGTGAATAATCATAATTGGTGGAATAGATTTGTTTGATTGATTCTCAGCATCTTTGAAAACCATAGTAAACCCATCTTTGCCATTTGGAGTGATTTCGATATAATAACCGGGCCCATTTCTACAATACATATGTTTTATACTTGGGTTTGTGGTGACATATAAATCCTTGCCGAACTTCAAAATATGGTACTTCCAATATGGAGTTGAAGTAGATTCAGTTAATAATTTTTCATTATTGCTATCAATGATATTACAATCTTTCGATACGTATGGTTGATTAGATAAAGTGGAAGACCTAGATCTTAATCTAAAAGCATTATTATTAGTTTCACTATTGAATTTTTTATGGGTGGGAATAAACTTTCTAGAGCCACCTAAATTCAATTTATTTAAGGAAAATCGTTTTAATTTTGAAGGAGTTTTAGATACGGTATTATTTGGGATTGGGTGTTCTAAAGGTAAAGTTGACATGAATTTACCTTCAGTGATAGTCGTATTAGCACTCTCAAAAGATTTCTGAGAAATTGGTGGACTTGGAGGAATACTTATGATGGAAGGATCTAATGAACCGTACATTTCACTATCATTCGTAGTTGTTGGTTGTAAATTAGGATTTTGTTCTCTAAATTTATCAGTTATTGATGACTGCTGTAAATAATCTTCGATATCGAATTTCGAATTAACAGCTGGAGGTGGTCTTCTTGAAAGATTACGATTCAGCATTTCAAAAATATATTCAATGGGGATTCCTAGTTATATTTATATCAAGAATTAAGTTGATTTCAGCGATTTTAACTTTTGGATTCACCGTTGCATCAATTTTATTTTTCAACACTCCTTTGATGCTTGAAACTGAAACTTTTGGAGCTTTAAAAATAAAATTTTGTGCCTTTGAACCTTCTAGTCTTCGAGCCTTTGGTGCCGTTGTGTCGTTGTGCCGTTGTGCCGTTGTGCCTGACAGCGTATGCTAAATTTTCAGGTGCGCTAGGTTGAATTCCAGCTTTAAATAACTCTGAGTTAAGTTACTTGATTTAGTTAAGTTATATTTATCCTGTTCTGTTCAAGTTCCTTAACTTACTACCTAACTTTAAACCTAAACTATGAATCAGTGTAATTCTATTATCAAACTCTAAGACCTCCAGTGAGAAACATTGAAGGCACAGAGGCGTGCGCCGCCCAGGCTGAGAAGGCTGGTGGAAGGAGTCGAAGGAGGCGAGGGTGTGTCCCGCCCTACCACAGCGGTGCACTATCACGAGAGAGATTGGCTTGGGCCGATAGAACGGTGGAACAGAACGGTAGACAGTGAGATTGGAGTGAAAGGAGTCATTGTGTGTGATGCCAAAAGCCTTGACAAGAGCACAGTCTGGATTTGTTGTAGCCACTTACCAGTGGAACTATCTCTCTTACGTGTATCATTATGTATCCAATGGGGGCATAAATGGTGTTATAATTGGATTATATTGACAGTATCAAGAAAATAACTACGACTTTCACCACCTGAATTTCAATTTACTGCAATTAGGGCAGCATTAGCTTGCATAAAGTCCGTAAATCAGGTCCACATTCTGGATTGGGACTGTTTGTTTGTGCAAAGATTTTCAGCTATTTAAAGAAGTCTTCTGGTTAGGGTTTACCCATAGATAGAAGACATCAAAGAGGGAAAATAAGTATACATATATTTAGTCATCATCTTCTATATCAGTTTCTAAATCACACATCGACCTACAATTTGGACAATAAAATTGGGGGTAACTTTTGATTATAATTGGACGAATACATTTGTAGTGCCATGAATGAGAGCATGGACTTATAAATAATGCTTGACATGGTTCTAGCTTTAATAAACAAATTGCACATTCACTCAATTCATCTTTCAATGCATTATTGATTGGATTTGAATTTATATCGGTTTCATTACCAGTCCCCATTACATTTGTATGAGTATTACCATTTTGAATTGATAAGTTTTTCAATTTTTGATGAATTTCCAAGTTGAATTGATTAACTTTTCTTTGCCAACTTTTGTTGAATTCACATCTCATTTTAACACATCTATAAACTTCTTCTGTACCTCCTCTATAATCCATACCCAATTGAATTATATCACCATCAATTAATGGCATTAACGATGATTCTTGTGATGCAGGACTTAACCTAATATGATTTAAAAAGGTACCTGATGATGACTTACAATCTTTTACAAACCATTGACCTTCTTCATTACATTGGAATAACGCATGAGTTCTTGAGACAACTTTAGACTTAAATACAATAGGGGCATTTGAACCTTGTGGAGCATGAGCCGCCGCTTTATTTTTTTCTGTATAACGACCAATCGATATCGAATTGATTGACTTTGCCTTTCTTATCACTGGAGCAAAATAAAGACCTGAATTTGATGAAGAATGATCTATTAATGGGGTCAATCGGACGGAAAAAAATCCATCTTTATCCTTACCATTATCGTTAGCATCATTAGTAGTAGTATCATTATTAAGAATCATAGCATTATTATTATTATCATTATTTGTTATCAAGTTATCATTAGTTCTTAAATGTACCATGGTAGAGTCAACATCATGCGTATGATCTTCTTCATTTGAGTCTTCAGTTAGAACATTATCATCTTCTCTATCAGCGTCATTACCATCATCACCACCTACAGAAACTTCGCCTATGGCTTGATTAATAATATCAGAAGAAATTGGCAAAACGGTAGATCTAGATGGGGAAGTCAAATCTTCATTTACATGGGTTGTGTCTTCATCATTCTGTATTTGGCTACTATTACCTTCAAGGTGATCAATATTATTGAAGTTTGCAATGGTAGGACTATTTGACATGAAGGTTCTAGTAGAAGACGGAGGAATAGAAGGAGATTGGGTGGGTTGCATCGTCTGATTATGAGATCTTATTGAATTGGTGAATGAAGATAAGAAATTTAACCCAAATGATGGTCTTCTTGGTGTAGATTCACCTTCCTGACCGTCTCTATCCTTTTCCTTTTCTTTTTCCTTATCTTTGTGTTCATTAGTAAGACTCCGGCGGCGAGAACTGGACCTATTCAAGGTGGTGCCATTGCCAGTTCCGGAGGCAAGATCTTTGGAGGTTGCTGAGGGAACTGGGGGAGCTGAGGGAGCCGAGTTAGCAGGGCTTGCAGGGGTTGCTGGAGGATGGTCCTGGCCACTGGAGCTGCTGGAGGCGGTGTGTGACGGAGACGCAGGCACGCTTGGGGGCGTATGAATAGGCGACCCTTTGGTGGAAACATTGGATCTTGAAATGCTCCTAATCATAGGCTGCTGATGCTGGTGTTGGTGTTGATGCTGATGTTGGGAGTTCAAGTCCCTAATACCGACCTCACTACTAGTCATTTTTCCTAATGTATTGTGCTTAATGTGGGCTTCGACGTGAAGTTGGCCTGGAGTTCTCCTCTAATTTACCCGTTTACAAAGTTTAGAAATATCAATAATCAGTTTTTTTCCCTTTTTTCGTGTGGGTTTGTGGGTGTGTGTGAATATTAAAAGGTGATCTTACGAGTTTGGACCCGAGCTTATGGGAGCTTAGGACGGGTGCTTAGGACGGGTGCAGATGAATGTGTAGCTACGGGTGGCAGACGCAAGTAAGCAAACAGGTATGAGTAGAAGTCGAACGGAGGCCAAACGGTGAAAAAGTGGTGAACCAGAAATTGCCATCTATAAGCCAGCATTAACCCAATGGAGTAATTTTCCAGATTCGGTGGTAGATTGTAGATACAGAGTTTTCAGGAGGAATAGTGCAACTTCGTGGTTAGAATACATTTATATACTTCCAGGTCGTTCTACCGTAGTTCCAGTGTCGCCTGGCCAACACCAATGGTCTGGTAGCATACTTAGTAACGTTTATAGGAATAATGTCGTCAAAGGACGTATACTTAGTCTGAAGAATGTCAGCCCTATCGTATCTTGTACGCTACGGTGCTTCAGTATCACCAAGACTGCTGCTTCTTGGGCTACCATGTTTGGGCAGTTGAATGAACATCTCTTTAGCCGGCACGGAGCTTGTACGAACTTGTACAGAACTGGTATGCCTGCTCTGGATTCGAACTCGGCGACAAAAGCCTGATAATGCCTTTGAATACTTAATATCCTATGTACTTAAAGTGGATGCTGCCTTAAGTAATCTTTGCCAATGGGTCCAACCACTCATTTATGCAACTTTCACGAAACGCACAATCAACAATGTACAGAAGGTGGGAAACGAGTCGATGGTTCTCCCAATGTCGGAATTGTGGTAAGCTGTAGTCTCGCTGCACCGCAATAGGTAACGTATTGATCACCGAATACAGCAGCAAGACCTATAAGAATGGGACGATTATGTAACTAGTAGTATATCATATTGATTCCACAGGGCAGAATGTACAAATATATTGGTTCTGATCTCCTAGACAGACAGTAGGAGACAGTTGGAGACAGTAGAAGACAGTAGAAGACAGAATTATATAGATAGACAGAAGATTGCCTTGGTGTAGGATATAGGGATAATTATATATATGATATACAGATGGTAGACATGGATGGTACTAGCTACACACCCAACATCCTCAATAAGGTGGCCTGTAATGTCTTCTTACCTTCTTTGCTCTCCCATATATAATGGTTACAATTTTCAACAATGGTCCATTCTTCAGTATTGTCAGATATTTTGGTTAACAATCTTTGCCAATTAGACCAGCTCTTTGACCTTTTAATCATATAATCCGATGAAACCACATACAATGGTATAGAATCCAACATGGCTCCTGCAACTTCATTGAATGATAACACCGAAGAGGTGATTTGTTCCTGTAATCTTGCCCTTAAGTATTGGGATTGATAAACCATGTCAGCCCCGTAGACTCTGGCTTTGGATGAATATGTTTTAGGGTGAATGAACCAATGAAGATTGGTGATAATCCCTAGTGGTGAAATCAAGCCTTTTAACCATAATTTGAATCCCATAAACGATGTCATCAACTCGATCTCATGGTTATAAATGGCAGACTTCTCCTTATTTAACGGATTCATTTTTAACAAATCTTCATGCCAACTGTCAACCAACATAACAGACTCAACTAAATGTGGATTCTTAGATGCAAATACCCTAGAATATAACCCACCAATGTCGAACCCTACCAATGTATATGGTCCTTCAATGTCTGACTTCTTTAACGCTTCATTCAAGTAGTCAATGATTATACTTACTGAGATCGGTGAAGGTGCACTATCACTAAATCCATATCCTGGTCTATCCCAAATACAATAACGTTCAACTTTATTTAAATTATACAATTCTTCAACCCAGTCTTGGAAAACTTCACTTGAAATCGTTTGTCCTCCTTCAACCAACACTATTGGCTGTGTGCCATTGGTCATATCACCATAACAGCTCAAATGAACCTTAAATTGATCGTTATTGACTGGAACCATTTCTCCCCATGGACCTTCATGAGTATCAAACGCCTGGATCCATAAATTAAGACTAATATTCCATACAACAACCAACAAAACAAACTTAATCAAGAATTTAATACTAATGACAATGATTTCAAAAAAACTTTTACGAGTCTCCTCCCGTCCAGTATACATAATTTCTTGATATCTTTTACCTTGTTCAACCCAATAATCAGCAAAACAATTGGAAATTATCGTTAACAAAGTCCAAATAATTAAGAAATTTCCAATAAAGCCAAATTGATGTCTTAAATAGGTTACAGACACCATAACTATAAAATCAACCGCTAATAAGCCAGCAGAAATATAACCTAAGATTCTTTCATAGTATGCTGGAACCACAAAACACCATAACGTCAATAAGTTAGTCAAAGCACATAGAATCACCAAATCTATTTCTAAAAACGACCGGCCTCTATTATTCAAACCAGGAATTGATATGAAATCGGATAGCAATAATATGAAAAATAAAACACAATTGATGATCCACATCCCATAGATGAAGTATCGTAAGATCTTGATCTTGTACAAGTTCAAAGGAGAAACTTTGGGATCATCAGGGCTTAATAATTGTCCTCTAATCAATGGCTGGGTTTCAAGGTCATCAGACGTAATTGAATCTGTATCCGAGTCCCGTTCGTTCGTTTCTGTTCCACCTTCAGTCCCTGTTGCATCTGCAGCCACCTGCTCCTCAATTGGGTCCACAGGATTGGTGATCTTGGACCCTTCATCAGTTGAATTGTAGCTCATGCTTGCGAATGACCCCAGGTTTAGTTGCCAATTGGTGCTGTTGTGCTGTCTGTACTTTGTACTGTTTGTACTGTTTGTACTGTTTGTACTGTTTGTACTGTTTCTATTGTTTGTACTATTTGTACTGTCCTTCCTGTTCTTTAAACGCTATAAACAACTGCAAATGGAATTACAGTGACGGTAAACCTTAAACTCGAATGGTTGCTGCTAGCACGAAGATTGCGACCAAATACGCAGTCCTGCGACCAAATACACGAAGGCCGCGACCAAATAGACGAAGGCTGCTGCCATGTTGGTACGAAGCTCGCGGACACGAGAATCCTAACAGAAAGCGTGACGAAGGATAGCGTATTGATACAACAGTAAGTCAGAGTAACAGGAGGACATACGTACTGGGACAGATAGACAGACGTACTGGGACAGATAGACAGACGTACTGAGAGGACAAAGAGGAGTAGCAGGAGGACAGACGTACTGAGATGTCTGCCATATCCATAAACGAAGCTTCCTACACCAACAAAACCACTTACTACCATATAACCATCAAAATCCCCCTCCGTTCCATCACCGTCTTGAAAAGATACTCTGAATTCGACGAATTGGTCTCCGGACTATGCCAAAACTTGGGGATCGATACCAAAGACTTCCCCTATAAACTACCCCCGAAGTCTTCGGTGTTTTCAAAGAATACCCTGTCCACCATCGAAGAAAGAAAGAGAGAATTGGCCAGGTTCTTAAACCAATTGATCAATGATAGAGAGTTGCAGAATAATAAAGTACTACACGAGTTCTTGACGTTGCCCTTGAAGTTCAAGTTCACTCCTAATCTTACCAAAATCGACAATTTGAATGATTTGGTGATTTTGAACATTAATGATATCGACTCGATCAAATGGTTGGAATATCTTCGACTTTTTAAGTCAAATTTGGTTCTGATCCTACAAAACTACAATCAAAGCAAATTGAATAAGTTTGAAATCAGAAATAAGCTTCAGAAAGTGGTGATTCCGAACTTAGAGAAGTTGTCTAAGCTGTTGGACTTGTTATATAATAGAAACGACATAGATGATGCCGAATACCAGAGGAGGAAACTACTAATGGGAGAAATCAATAAGGAAATAACGTCGTTGAATGAATACGAAAGTGACCCGAAACACCAACCGGCTGATTCTGAAAAGCGGTCCCTAACTGGCAGAAGGGTGTTTGGTTCTCCATCTCCTGCGTCTGAAACAAAGGAAACCTTACCGTTGAACAACCAGGAGCTCTTCCAACAGCAACAGCAGGTTCATAAACAGCAGGATAAGGAGCTATTGGAATTACGAAAGATCATTCAACGACAGAAGGAAATAGGTATGACAATTAACCAAGAAGTCGAAGAACAAAATGAAATGTTGGATTCATTGAATGAGGAGGTGGATCACACTACAGATAAGCTAAGATTGGCACGTAAACGGGCTAAACAAATCCTTTAACATTCATTTGCATTGGAATTGTATATATTTATATACTCCGGGCTGAACAAATGCTAGCATTCATTGGAATTGGATATATTTATATACTCCGGGCTGAACAAATGCTAGCATTCATTAGAATTGTATATATTTATATACTCCTGGGGCTTTATAGAATTAAACAAGTGAATATTCTTATTAATATCCATCAAATCTTCAAGCTCTATGTGGTTATTGAGATTTCTTACGATTGGTAGCATTTCTTTGGTGTTTAAGCATCGTTGGTCATAGCTTCCAGGCAAAACATCATGGATTTTCCAAAACCCTCCAACATTGTTGAAAAACTTGGATATTCCTAATCTTCTGGGTGGGTAAGCTCTACCACAATTCTCCAAATCAAAAATACTTGGAAAGTATTGGAGATAAAACCATATGCCAATGTATAGCCCAATCAAAGAGCCACCAATCACATCTCTTAGGAAGTGCCGATTATCACTGATTCTAGTGCATGCCACAAAACAGGCTATCATCAACGGTAGTATGGCCGATACCACTTTGAATGATAATCCTCTTTTATCAAACACTTGCAACTTGCCAGATATGTTTAGTGACGATATCACCATGCCACAGAATATCGTAGACAGGTGCCCACTAGGGAACGATCGAAACCCTTCTTGGAGGATTTGTATATCGTCTGTCGTACAGACATCGACGTTCGACAAGGAGAACTGGCCCGGTTCAATGTCCATTGGCTGGCATCTCGATAGCAAATCAGGCCTGGGGAGTCCACAGATGTTTTTCAAAATGCACGTGACCATCAATTGACACGATAAACTGCCTGTCAAAGCTAACAATCCACTTTGAATGTCCCACAATCTTCTCCGGATCGAAAGGGTGTTCCGGCTTAAAACTGAACATACGACAAACTGGAGAATCGGGAGCCCCACACTGATTACAACCAAGAGCCATATTGGTATAGCACTTTCGTTTTCAGGCTTATATGTGTACATTAAGTCGATATCTTCTAATGAGAATTCATGGTAGATCGGTGGTACAACCGTCCCATAAATTATGAAGACCACCAACAAAATGATGTAGAAACTCCAGTCCAATATATACGAGTTGAACGTTAGTACGGATACTTGATGGCCCCCAATGGTATAAGCTGAATCCTGGAAGTGAACATGCATTGACCACAAAACTGTTATTTTGAAAAATTCCATTTGTGTTTCCTAATCGAAGTAAGTTCCCCATACTTTTATACCGTGTTCGATATCTTTTGGGGGTAAGAAACTATAACATAACCTTACACAGTTGCTCCAGCCTTGAATGTTTTGTACCACCTCAAAATTGTCTCCTCCAGCCAATATTATGTTGTGTTCCTGGTGTAATTTCTTGGTTATTTCCGGTAAATCATAGCATGGGTCTAATACCACCCATAAAAAGTAACCACCATCGCCACCGTAGTATTTAGTAGTGGGAGGAAGATATTTGACGATTGAATCTTTCATCACCTTTGCCCTTTCTGAGTAATGCAGGATATAATTGGCGATTATGCCATTCAACCTGTTTGATAAGATCAATTCTTCAATTACATACGAAGACAATTGACTTGGGGTCCCACCGGATTTCGTACAACCTTCCTGGCTCAATTGGGCTGCCAACGCAGGCGTGGCACTCTCATGCCACCCAAATCTTAGTCCTGGAGCCAATAATTTAGACGTAGACGAATTTGAAACCACATTCCCCCAGATTTCGTCTTTAGCTAAAGTATCTGAGTCCAAGTAGCATAGTCTTGGGATCAACGGACTGTCGTCGTACTTGAGTAAGTCATAAACATCATCACAGACGATCAACATGTCATATTTTCTAGCCAAAGCCAACAATTTCATTCTTGTTTTCAACGAATACGTCAATCCACCGGGATTAGAATAGGTTGGAACAATATAAATCAAGGATTTATACACCTTGCTACTAGGCCTATCACACGGATCGTTCTGGAAATCAATAGGATCATTGTTAAGCAGGTCTAATTGGAGTTCCAACTGGTCCAAATCGATTTCATATTCAGCATCAGGAGTCTCATTAATAGCCGATATTCTACCACCAAACCCATGGTCGATGAAGGTGGGATTGATCAAATAATAGCATGGAGACACAACGAAAATACGTTTTGTATCGTTAATGGTGGTACACCTATTCAAGATGACTCCAATGCCAAAAGATGCCCCATTAGTTAGATTCAAACAATCAGGATTAGAAGGATTTCGGTTGAAATGCTTCCCCATAAACTCGACAATAGCTTTTCTCACAGTCAAATTGCCTGGATCCGTACCATAATTCAACGGATGTTGATTCTCTGTGTCGGTATCATACTTATCGAAATCAGTGTCCATTAACACCTTCCCATACGCTTCATTGATGGCCTTTCTCGGGATCAAATTGTTGGATGCATATCCTTTGAAGAAGTTGATTTCGTCCATGCTTGCTGGCCACCACTTAAAATTGTACAAGGTCCACAATAGCCACACAATAGCCACACAACAGCACTGGTTTCTGTTTATGGTATCAAACGTTGGCTCATCAACGGAATTGAACCAATGCAGCGGAATCGATGCATGTCACGACATTTCTCCCTACCATTGCCCGACATCTTTGTAGACATTTTTCCCAGGTAATTGTCGCGGCTTGAGTGAGCACTTTCGCGACACACAACTCCCGACATCGCTGAAAATTCTCAAGCGCTCAGCCAATAGCGCTGAGCAAATTTGATTACAAGCTATTGAATAACAGAGATGGTGACATTGTCAGGATTCATATTGAGTGGGGGTTTAGGGCTTATCACCCGTAGGCTCCAAGTTACGCTTATAGGTAAGACCTACGCCAGATCGTACCACAGGGTGACTGGGTATGTGTTGAGTAGCGGGTTGTTTATGGGGTCCTACTACTTTTTTAGTGGAGTCATTGAAAGAAATCGTCAGTTGTTGGATAGAAGATTGGACGTGTTGAGAGAACAAAGAGCCAAGCAAGAGTTGTTCAACGAGTTTTCCCAAGATGGCGACCATAGAATCACTGCTGATAAAAGACAAGGCAGGTTCTTTGATTTGTTTGATAAATATGGTGCTAAGTATAAGTAAACCAAGGTGCCAAAGTATTGATACAAAGTATTAGTCTAAGGTATTACCAACGTTTATGAGTTACATTTGCATACTGTATATTACAGAAATATATAATTACAATAGAGTCCGTTTTGTGGGTGGGAGCCTGATTAAGATGCTTCTTGCTCTTTTTCTTCGACCTCTACTTCTTCTACTTCATCTTCTGCCTCTTCGCCTTCTTCACCTTCTTCACCTTCCTCTTCGCCTTCCTCGTCGGACCCCGCATTGCTGTCGAACTCTTCAGCAACGTCGTCGTCGTCGTCTTCTTCTTCTTCCTCACCACCTTGATAATTATCGTCTTCTTCATCTTCATCGTCCTCAGCTGCAACTGGACCATTAGAATCAACAGCCTCACCTTCAGCTGCAGCCCCACCCTTTTTGTCGGTCTTCTCTTTTAGACTATCATCATATGAGTTATCATCAATATTTTGTAACTTCAAGAAATCATCAATAAACTGATGATATTTTTGGTCAATCATACTAAATTCCAACACTTTTTCATTCTTAAGAGTTACAATTACACTAAAAGTGACTCTGGTGATATTCGAATAAGAAACACTTTCGATTTCGGTTAATTGGTATAATAAAATCGGTTTTTTAAACCCAAAACAAAGGTAACTGGGGTTAGAATCATTCTTATTGAGTAATAAAATACATCCATCTTTTGATCCCTTATAAGCTTCGATCATTACCATATCGTTGATCGTATTTGCCTTGTGAGACAAAGTAACCCCATTGTCGGTGTTGATATTATACTTGTTCTTCAGCGGATCACTCGAAGGCAAATAATTGATCAAATTAATCCCACATAATTTGAATTGCCTAGTCAAAAACTGAACTATAGCTTCATTAATTGGTTTAATACCATCACCATTTATCAACCCATTGGTATTGGCATTGATTTGAGATTCCAAATTATCAGGGATCTTACCAGTTTTGATCAAATGCTTCTTCAAAAGATCCAAATTGACTTGACAAATGATCGGGTCGCTTTTACCTTCAATGATAGCATCATCAGTCAACCAAAAGCATAATGACCCAATACTTCGTTTGGAGTCGACCGTCGATAAGCCTAGGATTGGTAGTAAAAGACACAACTTGATCAGCTTAGAGAGCTTGGTCAAGGATACTTCAGGCACTCCATTATTGGGATTGATTATGGATAAAATGGGGTTTGCTCCATTCTCTGATATTAAGTGCAACACCAAGTTCATTCTCTTTCTAATTGGCGATTGAAACGAAATTTGGGGGATTTCGAAAATGATCTCTTCGTCTAACACTTTATCCTTGATTTCCAAATTGTAATTCGTCAAGTATTTGACACTATTAGAATCAATTACTGTTGGAGTTGAGTTGGTGTTATCGTCCAGTTTGTGGCGCTTGTTGGGCCCCTCTTGAAAGTGTTGGAACAAATCATGCAACACCTTGGCGCTGGCGCCGTCTCTACCGATGAGCTCGGTGACACTGGCCCTTAACTCGGTGGGTAACTCTTCAATCCACGGTAACGAGATGGACATTGTTATGGTGCTTCGGAGGCTTCAAATTTCTCACGCGTGAGTTTATAGCCAATTTGCAGCTGGTCAGAGTTTTGATAGTGAGACAACGGCCATGGAAGAGCTTGAGGACGATGCTTTACGCTTGGTGCCTCTGTTGTTGGCCGGGATATACGTGGAAGTGAGCTATATAGAGCAGATCAACCGGTTTATCGAAAATAATCTCGAGATACTGGACTCCAAAGCGATAAGGACCAAGCTAGAGTCCGTGAAGAAACAGTTTGAACAAAGGTACGTGCAAGGTCAATTGGATCGGTATAAAAGCCGTCGATCGGTGGCCCTTGATACAAATAAGACCACGGTGCTATCCTTTATGTTTGGGAGCATTTTCACCGATGCTGTTGGTATTTTGAAGGCCAAAGAGAATGTCAAATTTACAACCAATGACGATATCAGAGACTATTTCGCCAATGGTACAGGGATGGTACTAACCAGTATCACTCAGACCACGACCAGGGCCAAGAAAGACAAGGACGTTGGGCCTCAGATGGTGGAAGTCCAATTGAATGAGGTCTTATCATTGTGCAATTTGACTGTACGGGGAGATGATCTAGTTGAGTTGTCACAGCCAGACACCGATGAATTGCAGGAGAAGCTAGAGGACAGAATCGCCCATAATTCTATCACCAGTACGTGCCAATTCCACACTGACTTGTTCAATTGGTACTGTTCGTGTGACCAATACCAACGATGTTACACGCATGATTGGTTAACTGAAGAGCGACCCCAGAGGCTGACCAAGCTAAGGCCCGAGTTTCCAGGCATTGAGTTCGATAAGTTCGATCCCGTGCCTATCTGCTGCCATCTCTTTGTGCTATTGGTCGTCCAAGCCAACCCTGACGCCCTAGTGGGGCCCTGACGCCCTAGTGGGGCCCTGACGCCCTAGTGGGGCCCTGACGTCCAGTTTGTAGTGCCAAATAGTCACCCATCGTTCTGCCTGTCTCTGTCCTCCGACCAGTCTGCCTGTCCTCCGACCAGTCTGCCTGTCCTCCGACCAGTTTGGCTGTCATCGACCTACGGTACGCCCACTCTCCGCCCATCGCGCCTGCGCCGTCTGCCCACTGCCGTCGCCTGCCCGCTCTCTCAATCCTCTTCGCCCGCGCACGACCTTTCTCAGTGAAAAATTTTTCTATGGATTTTCCAACTGGGAGAAAACCTTCAGTTTTAGTTGATTCGATAAACTAAAGATAAGGATTTGTATCCACAGAAACCAAGGGATATATAGTTAGGAAGGTACTTGGGAGACTAGACAGCTACGCACCATCTCGACACCACGACACCTCGAACAGAAACGCACGGTCCGAACCCATCCCCAGCATCCGCATTTTCACATCATATTTATTGATAACTAATATTTAATAGTCTAGCATTTGGAGACAGATTCAAGCATCTCCACCAGAAACAGAAACACTCGCCAGTTCTCACGATACTCCAACTGGGACTCCAACACTGACAGCTTTGTAGATAACAGACGTCACAAAACTGAGAAAACCGACCTTACTAATCAAACCCAACGACCTTACAAATCAATTAATGTATTAATGACAACAAAATCCAATAGCAACTCAAACAACCATGGCCCCCGGAAGTTCAATAAGGATGCACCCACCTTTGCCCCAAGAAACTACTCTTCACCCCCTGTTATGAATCATATGATGAACCCTATGAATCCTAATATGGGGAGTCCAATGGCCGGCATCAACCATCCAGCTTCGATACCGAATGGGGCTGCCCATGGGATGCCGATGAATGGCAGCCCTGTAGGTGCAGTGGCAGGTATGGGCGGCATGCCGAATAATCACGGCGGGCTTCCTAATGGTGGTCTACCTAATGGGGTCGGCATAAATCCGTCCGTTTATATGCCAAATGACTATCAATACGTTTACGGGAACTATCAGCCTTATATGATGTACCCTGTTGATTACAATCCATACATGCAATACACTCCCCAATACCAATACCCTCCAATGAACTATAATATGGCAATGCATCCCCATAGCCCAAATCCAATGATGAATGGTAATACAAACATGAATATGAATGGAGCCATGAATAACATGAATGGGGCAATGCAAGGCAACCTTATGAATGGCAGAAAGAAGACGTTCAAGAAATACGATAAGAAAGATGATGACTCGGTTGAGGCTTCAACTGACCCAGAATCGGGGCCAGCCCCAATCCCAGGTCCAGGTCCAGGTCCATTGCCAAAACAAGAAGAAGTTATACCTGTTGAGCAAGATCTCAAGCAGTCTGTTGTCGAAAAGGCCGAATCCCCCATTCTTGAACCAATAAAACCCGAACCATCAGCTTCTACATCTGCTGAAGTCACAGATGGTGAAGTCAAAGATGGTGAAGCCAAAGAAGATTTGATTGAAGCTCAAGACATACTACATTCACCAATCTATATCAATACTACTTTTGATGACTTCTTTTCTCAAGACTTCAGTCTTAGAAAGCAATTAAAGAATATCGATCAGACCAAGCCGGTATTATTTTCCAAAGTCGATTACCAAATCATTGATTATGATAACAAATCTTCCGAACAAGGCCAAAAGAATTGGGCTAGTGTTTTGACCCCTTCCACAAGCCATAAACGTACCAAATCCAAAACTGTGACTGCAAAAGAGATCTCAACTCCAGCTACAATGGCAGCCAAAGTAGACACCATTGAAAGTGAAGAAACCGAATCCATAGGAAAGTTAAGCTTAAAAGTTATGTATGATCCTAAGTATTCTTTGTTCAACTCAATTCCGTTCAAAATTACACCAAGAGGATTGACCAATACGGGGAATATCTGTTATATGAATAGTATTTTACAAGTGTTGATCTATTGCGAGCCATTTAACAAATTGATCAAATTAATGGAAACAAAATCAATAGGAAGTATTGATGGTTCAAGTAAAGGATCTCCATTGATTGAAGCAATGATTGGGCTTTTCCAAGATTTCAATAGCTTGAATAGTAAATCGTTAAGTCCAGAGAAATTCTACATGAAATTAAGTGGGAATAAGAAATTTCAACACTTGAAATGGGGACAGCAAGAAGATGCCGAAGAGTTTTTAGGATATTTGTTAGATGGCTTACATGAAGAATTTATAGAAAATATCGCCAATTTAAATGGAGAAGAAATCACCAAATTCATTGATAAATATGAGGGAGAGGCCAAATTGAATTTGAAGCAAGCTATTAAGATCATTAATAAGAATTATAATGAAGAAGAGAAACTCAAACGAAGGGGGATGAATGAGAGCGAAGAAGAAGAGCAAGAAGATGAAGGATGGAATGAAGTTGGAAAGAATAATGGTAGCATTAGCTCCAAACGGACAGTTGAAATCGAGCCATCACCTATAAAGACGATCTTTGGAGGACAATTTAGGAGTGTATTGCAAGTTCCAAATCAAAAGAGTAATCAATCGATAACGTTGGATCCGTATCAATGTATACAATTGGATATCAAAGATGATAGTATCAATACCATTGAAGAAGCATTTAAGCATTTGAATGAACCAGAACAAATACAATTTAAAACTAGTGATAAGGAAGTAGTGGCCAAGAAGCAAACCTTTATAGACAATCTACCACCGATCTTAATAATCCATTTGAAACGGTTCAGTTATAAACAAGAAGGAAATATCGAAAAGTTAAGAAAGAAGATTGAATATAAGCACAAATTATCGATTCCAATCGAATTATTTTCAAACTTCAAGAAGTCCAGCATTGAAAAAGACTATCAGTTGAGTGGGGTTGTGTATCATCATGGTGTAAGTGCCGAAGGAGGACATTATACCAGTGATGTGTTGAAGAAGAAAACCATATCGAATATCGACATCAATAAAGACGAGTGGATCCGAATCGATGATACTTCGATCAATACGATTGATAAGGATGAAGTATTGAATGGGAATGATGACATAAAGAATGCGTATATATTATTTTATCAGAAGTTGTAAATATTGTATGAATATACTAGTTTAGCCAAAGCCTAGCCAAACGCTGACGTAAGCCTAGCCAAAAGCTGATGTAAGCTGAACTTAGACAACAGCTGACGTAAGCCTAGCCAACAGCTGACGTAAGCTGAACTTAGACATAAGCTGACGTAAGCCTAGCCATAAGCTACCCAAGAAAGCTCTAATGAGCCATAAGCTGACATGACAAGCCCAACCTTATCTAAGCTAGCTCAGCTTAAGTCAGCTTAGCCACCGGATAAACAAAGTTTAAACCACGTCAAACTCCAAACTCTGCGGCTACAAACTTAAAATACGTCAGTACCTACATCATCACTAAACTGCTAAAATTGCTTAAGCTTCTACCTCACTCCACATGCTTTTTGCATACAAAATCTGCTTACAAAACCTCCAGTCCTTTGCTTACCCAATGTTTGCATACATAGTAGACTGTGCTTAGCTAAGCTGAGGTAAGCTAAAAATTTTTCGCAGCTGGAATTCCAGCACAGTTTGCTATCTCTACCGGTGAATATTGCTATTTTAAATCTAAGACACCATTTTCTTTTTCTATTGATTGGGACTAACCTATGGAGATTTTAAAGGAATTCCTAGTTAGGGGTTTCAAATAGGAAAATTTCCAGTGGGATAGGCCCAGATTCTCGTTTTAGGGGGAACTCTGAAAATTCTTGACTGTGGTTGACTCGATTAGTTGCACTTTTCACTGTAACTTTGCTGTATGTTTTACAATTTATAATATCAGACATTTGCTATCTCTGGGGCATCGAATATAAATAAGGTTGGTTTTCTCTGCTGGCCGTTCACGTACACTCACGTACACTCACGTAACACCCACGTAACAGCCACGTAACTATCACGTCCTTACTACCTTTATTACAGTCTTATTGTCTGTATTGTATCATAGCACTCCTATTCCTATAGTGAGCACTGAAACACTAAACCGGTCGAGAAACAGCGGTCGAGCACCACCAAGTCGGTAATTAAGGCTGAGACATAAGTCATTAGCAAAAATTGAGATTCATTTTCCACCATCCCCGTTTAACCCAGTTGATTTCCAACAACACAAGCTGAGTGAAGAATCTAACTGGAGGGAAGCAGCCAACGAAACAAGCGGTACAAACCTCAAGATGTTTGAAAATTTGAAAGCGTTCATTAGACACGGTAAGCAAGCGAATGAAAAACATTCGATGAGTAATCCGAATTTTGGATACATCAAGGATGAATTAGTCAACTTACCATCGAACTTGTCTCGTGTCACTGAAAATAACAAGTCTGATATCACTTTGATCAGCAACACTCCTCAGGATGACCAAATGGCTGATGTTGTAGACCACGGTAATGACTTCCAGCCTGAAAAGTCGCAAAGTCATCACCAACATCACCAACAACAACAGAATTATACCACCAATGAAGTTGCCACCCAGATCGTGGAACAAGAGTTGCTACAAAAGAAGAAACTGATCAAATACCCTAATTTGGACGATTATGAAGTGTTGGAACAATTAGGTGAAGGTGCATTTTCAATCGTTTATAAAGCTCGTAACTTGAAGACGAATCAATTTGTTGCAATCAAAATATTAAGAAAATTCCAAATGGATCAAGCTCAGAAACAAGCGGTATTGAAGGAAGTAACTATCATGAGACAATTAAAACATCCTAATGTTGTAAATTTCATTGAATTTGTTGATTCTGATTCTTATTATTATATCGTTCAAGAATTGATTAGTGGGGGTGAAATTTTCCTGGCTATTGTTAAATATACCTATTTATCTGAAGATTTGAGTCGTCATATTATAATTCAAGTAGCTAATTCAATTAGATACTTACATGAAGAAGTTGGAATTGTTCATCGTGATATCAAACCAGAAAACTTGTTATATTACCCAATAGATTATAAACCTTCAAACGATCCAAAGCTGAAATTAAGAAAATCGGATGATCCTACTTCAAAGTTAGATGAAGGTGAATTTATACCCGGTTATGGTGGTGGTACTATTGGAATTGTTAAATTGGCTGATTTTGGATTATCTAAACAAATTTGGGAACATAATACCAAAACCCCTTGTGGTACGGTTGGTTATACTGCTCCTGAGATTGTAAGAGATGAAAGATACTCTAAAGAAGTTGATATGTGGGCTATTGGTTGTGTATTATATACTTTATTATGTGGATTTCCTCCATTTTATGATGAACGTATTGATATATTGACTGAAAAAGTAGCCAAAGGTGAATATACCTTTTTATCACCATGGTGGGATGAAATTAGTAAAGAAGCTAAATATTGTGTATCAAGATTATTGACGGTAGATCCCAGTAAACGTTATACAATTGATGAATTTTTAAAGGATCCTTGGATTAATAAATCCAATCTTTTTGAAAAGTCAATGGCTCCACCTAGACTTCCAATTAAAGCATCTTCTAAACATCCAATTAAAGAATTCAATAACAAGTATTCCAAGAAATATGGTAATGAATTATATTCACCTGCAGCCGTTGCTTTAAGAGACGCTTTTGATATCTCAACTGCAGTTCATAGAATGGGCGAAGAAGCTAAATTAACATCAGTTAGTCAGTTCCAAGACTTGGTTGAAGAAGAAGAATTCGAAGAAGATGTGAGTGTAAGTGGGAGAGTTATAAACACCATTGCTGAGCATCATCAACCAAACCCAACTTACAATCATCAACGTCAAAACCAAGCTCCACCTCAAGTGAATACTACAACATCCCAAGCTGCCAAAAACCTATTTGAGTTGAATTTGGGTGGTGCTTCAATCATAGAAAGACGTAAGAATAAGCCAGTCATGATTTCTTCCTAGAGTTTCTGGTAGAATGTTTCCTAGGGTCTTAGGACCAGACTACCAAGGACCTTTCGGGCCCCCTTTCATTTCTCTCACCTTTATTTTACTCACGTCGGTCATGTGTTTCAAGTATATATTAGTCATAGGATTATTATAGATATATTGTAATTTCTTCCAGGTATCAGCTCTACGCCACACTCAGGTCCCAGCCCAAGTCCCAGCGCCGACCCAGCGCCGACCCAGCTGCTCGGTTCTCGCGCCATTTCGCACCGATAAGAACAAAATCGATCTAGGGGGAAGACCTACGAAGGCAAATGGAGACGATAGAATTGGAGGGTAGATTGGTTCAAATCGACGTCGGGTTGCTAGGCCAGGTATTTGCTGTGTCCAGGAATCATGGAGAGGCGGGAGAAGCTAAGCGCCAAAAGAGAAGTGATGGATCCAAGGGATTATTAATTGAGAATAATCAGTACTCCCAAATTAATGAGTTGTTCCATAAAGAAGCCAAGGTCCATGATGCTACGCTGGTTAAATACAAGCTGTTCAATGAAATCGTCAGCAGGAAAATCGTGTGGCATTCGAAGTTGACCTCCCAAGTCTCTGATGTTGCCAATCTGGGGCTAATCAACGAAGGTAGTGGTATTTATACCGCCAAATCGAATCTAATCAAATTGTACACAATACAAGGCCATTTGTTGATCAAGAATAGGCATTTACAGAAACTAAAGCCTGGAACCATAGCAGGCCTAGACTTCAATGAAAACTTGGAACTTTTAGCCATAATCAAACACGAAATCCAACTATTTAACATTGTTCATGTTAAGAGTGATCATTCTTTAAGATTCGAGCAGCCCTATGTTGAATTCAGCTTCAATACCTTGGCTGGCACGGTGGATATCACTCTCACTTACAAGGTCGACTATGGGGTCTATGTCAACCAAGTCATCACCCCCACCATCATGGTTAAAATCAACAAGGTGATTACTAAATATATCAAACCTAATCCCATCATTCAAGAACTAGAACAGGACCCTTTCACTCCCCCAAACGCCCAGTTATTTTACAATGCCATGTCTGCTACCGCCATGAGCCAACCGCTTCTTGAAGACTCGTTTGATTTACCTGAACTAGAGACTAACTTGTTGAAATTTCAAACTAGAACTGTCAATTGGCTACTAGCTAAAGAAGGTGCTAAGTATAACTGGCAAACCAATAGGTGTGAGGACAATTATTTGATTTCAAAGTCGTTGGTGGAAGACTTGACCAGATTCTTGAATAATGAACCTAATTCTATTGATGATGAGTCAATTGAAGATATCTTGAATCGTCTTTGTTTTGGATGGGAAAGAATCCTTTTTAAAAACAAGCCTTTCTGGTATAATAAATATAATGGCAATCTTATAGACCAATCTGCCATTTACCAGTTTGTTATCAACTATTACAAAGACAATAGTGCATCACAATTACTACCTGGTCAAGGATTATTGGCTGAGGAAATGGGATTAGGTAAAACAGTGGAAGTGACTGCTTTAACTCTAATGAACTCGAGACCGATCAGTCAAATCGATGAAATTGTGAATCTCCAGTTGAGACAATATGGTGACTTGAAGCCAGTCCTCAAAGCTAAAACTACTTTGATCATAGCTCCCGATTCAATTTTGAAACAATGGGTTGATGAAGTCATTAAATTGGCACCTTCTCTTGCCGTTACCGTTTATGGTGGGCTAGACAAGTATCCCAACTTGAAAAACAACGCTAGGTTGATTGCTGATTATTTAAGGATGTTTGATATTGTTTTCACAACCTACTCTGTCATTGGGAAAGAGTTGGACTATGCTTTGTACTCATCAAGAAACAATTTGACTCGAAGTTCAAATAGAAAAGGTAGACCTAAAGAGTTTAAAGAGAATTCACCTGAATCAGCTGGAAGTCCACCATCGGATCCTGTTAATAGTCAATATCAAGAGAATCGTGATACTTGGTCCAGTGACTTGGTGTCAGATTCCAATCTTCATGGAAGCGATACCCTCGGTTCTTATAGTTCTGAAGCCCAACACAACGACGACCGAAACTTTGATCCAGATGCATTAGTCAAAGATTATCGTTCCTTGTTCCAACTTTCGATGCAATTGAAAAAGCCTAAAATTGCCAATACTAAAACCTATGAAGATCAAGACGGCACTGATTTCGAAAGAGCTTTGCAGAATGAAATTATTTTGGCTCTTAGACATAATAGGTTACCAGATATTTATCACAGTAATGATTACCAATCCCCGTTGATGTTGTTACAATTTTGGAGGGTTGTGTTAGATGAAGTGCAAATGGTGTCTTCCAAAATCTCGAGAGCCTTCCAATCGGCTTCATTGATTCCAAGATACCATTCTTGGGGTGTGTCAGGTACCCCAATTAAGAAGAATTTACAAGATCTACATTCTGTCTTAACTTTTTTAAAGTATCATCCTTTTTGTGGTGAAACTTCAAAGTATAGTTGGGATTTGTTAACTAACATCAACGAGAATTCGAACCAAGATTTCATAAAGTTATGGTCAGCTGTTGGTCTTCGAAATACAAAAGCTATGGTCCATGATGATATTAAATTGCCTCCGCAGAATAGAGTCTTGATGTCTATCCCATTTAATCCCGTGGAACAAGAAAACTATAATCAATTGCTAACTGATTGTTTGGCTGCTATATGTCTTGATGTTAACGGGAATCCTGTGCTTGATGACTGGGAGCCTACCCCTGCTATTATCACATCAATGAGACAATGGTTGGTGAGATTGAGACAAGTATGTGGTAATCCCCAGATTGGGAACCTAAACCTTAGTACTAGGCGTTACAAATCTAGGTCTCATTTATATAATGGTAAAGTGGTTCAAACGGTTTATGCTTTGAAAACTTTGGATCATGTTTTAGAAGATATGTTGAATGCAGCGTCAGGAGATATTATAAACGGAGAACGTAAGATCATTCAAGACTACGCAGATATGGCCCAACTATGTGAACTTCTTTTGTATCCTGAACATGCTAGAGTTTATTTTGAACATGTTTCTGCTGTTTCTCAGTTGATTATAGGTAGAACCAATTATATGTTGAATAAATCACTTGATAAATATGACGCTTTGAAAGATACTGTTAAAGCAGTCAAACACGAAGATGATGATATTCAGGATATCGAGATAAATGCTACAGAACAAAAGTTGGAAGAAGTTGAATTCATTGAGGACCGTGATATCAGAGAAGCCCAAAGATTAGAGGAGCAAATTAAGGTGCTTAGACTTCGATTAAGGACTTGGGATATCTTATTACATAAATGTTACTTCCTTTTAGGTTCGTCTTATTTTCAGTTGTATGATGAAGAGTATAAATTCAAGATTCAAAGTAATAGAAGGACTGATGTTCATATCCCGAATTTGATTCAAAATGGATTCAATCATGATCTTATAACACAATTGTTAATTAAGGAAGATTTGAAGATTGATATCGTTAACGATTCGTCAATCATGGCACAGAATAACAATGATTTTGCTGATGATGTTGAAAAGTATAAATTCATGGAACAAACCTATTATGATTTGGCTGAAGATACTAGGCTGAAAATTCTACAAAGTTCGATAACTTCAGTAGAAAAGGCTGTAGTTAATAGGATCAAGTCCCGGGAAACTTTTGAAATTTCAATTGATGATGGTTCATTATTATTGCCTAAGACCACTAAGAAGTTTTTCAGAGCTTTGCCATTAATTCAAATCGATCATTTGGAAGACAATTTGATTGGCTTGAAACCCAAATTTTTCTTCAACAAAGTTAAGGCTTTGGTAATGCAATTGAATACCCAAGCTGAGGTTATTAACGATTGGATGAAACAATTGATTTCAATTCTTTGTTCGCCCTTGTTGACTCATGATAAAGACCCAAACGGTGAAGAATATGAAAAGTCTATTGTTGACCAAGACAAGGCGTCGTGCTATTTGCATTTAGTTACGAAACTATTAAGTGATAGAATGGAAGTGATTAATAAAGAAACTTCGACTAAAATCGTTAGTGCCAGAAAACAACAAGAACAAAGAGATTTCGATATTGAATTGCAAAGGGTTAATGATAAAGAGTTTTTAAACAGTTTGGAGGACAAAAGAGCTTTAATTAAACCTATGTCAAGAAATTCCTTTGATGATTTGATTAGAGAAATTAAAGACATTGAGAATGATTTAAACGATGACGGTGACTTAGATTCATCGACAACTCAATTAGAATTGGATTTGTTTTCCCAATTATGTGAACGAGTCAGAAACATATTTGAAAATCAAAAATTGTCCCAGGTATTGATTCAAAAGGAACTAAATGGTAGTTGCAACTTTGTATTCAATGCAAGGATCGATTATTTTAAACAATTGCAACAAATATCCGATAGTGTTAAGATGCCAGAATATGGATTGAACATTGAAGACTTAGATGTTGATAGAGTGAATTATAATTTTCAACGATTTAAAAGAGGTATTGATTCATCAGTTGAAAAGCTAGAAAAGTCCATTTCGAAATTTAGATACTTGAATTCGTTAAATAAGATGGCATCTTATGACTATACAAATGCAAACAAGTCTAACGTTGATGAAGATGAAATGATGTGTATTATTTGCAGATCAACAATTACAATTGGATCGTTGACTCTGTGTGGTCACAAATATTGCCAGGGCTGCTTGGAAGAATGGATCAGCACCAAGAATAGCTGTCCTATGTGTAAATCTGTGGTCAGCAGTGCATCAATTCATAACTTCACCCACTATAAACCAGATTTGAAAGCGAATGCAGTTGCTGATTTGGCAAATAAAAAGGATGATAACTTGTTTTCAATTTATAAGCATATGGATGAAGGTACTCTTCATGACATTAACCAAATCAAGTTGAAAAATTCATACTCTTCAAAGGTTGATATGATTGTTAGACAAATCATCTATTTAAAATCAAAGGATCCTGGAGTTCAAATTGTTGTTTTCAGTCAATGGCAAGATTTATTGTATATCTTGGCAACAGCCTTCAAGGCTGCCAATATTTCATACTTGGCAAGCTACGGTACATTGACTACAGAAGTAGGAGCAGGCCGTCGTCGTTCTAAATATGACAGTGTGGAACAATTCAAGGATCCTAGTCAAAACATTACATGCTTCTTACTAAATGCTAGAGCACAAGCAAGTGGGTTAACATTGATTAATGCCACTCATATATTTTTATGTGAACCCTTGGTGAATACTTCCTTAGAATTACAGGCCATATCAAGAATTCATCGGATTGGCCAGACCAAAATAACCACAGTCTGGATGTTTGGGATTGAAAATACTGTTGAAGAAAGTATTGTGCTTCTATCCACCAATAAAAGACTACAGTACTTGGATGATCAGACTCAAGCACCAAAGATTGCAAAAGATTTAAGTAAAGCAGAATCGATGACGTTAATGAAAAGTGGTGGCATTGATACTTTGGTGAATAAAGGATCTGGGGAAGGTGAAACAGTATCAAATGGTGACTTGTGGAATGCGTTCTTCTGTTCTAACGCCTCACAAGATTTAAGGGATACCATGAACTTAGACAACATGTCTCGGATCAACTAAATAGATTCAGGAGAGTATATATTAAATGATAAATGTATGAAATGAATGGAGATTCTATATTCAATAGCTATCTACTAACCTTAAAACAAAGAGAATAATACATTTAGACAGCTAAATAAGCAGATTCATCATAAGCAGCATAAATTTTACCAGTTTCGACCAAGTTGGTGCAACGATCTTGAGCTTGGACATCGGTGATGTTAAGCTGTTGAGCAATCAATTGAATTGGTACTCCTTCAGACATCGACCCCGAGTGCTTAGTAATCACACCAAGAACCAAATCGTCCATTGATCTCTGAGGCTGGGACGCATCGTCACTAACGAATAAATCATTTGACTTGGATTCCAGCTTAGCACTGATACCTTGAGCTTTGAGGTGAATTGAAATCGCTTGTAAGTAATGATAGGTGATTTCATTATGATCGGTGATTTCTCTTAATGTAGCGTTTTGAATGGCTTTATTATCTTGGAAAGCCTTTAATGCCCCAGTGCAAAACACATACTTGCCCTTCATGACTTCATACTTAGCAATCTCTTCACTTGAACTGGTGATGTTTTCATCGATCCACTTACGAATATTGATGATACCGGTTCCATCCTCAATAGAAATGGAAATGGCCGATTTCCTATCTTCGATCTGTCTAATAATACCTACGAACGATACCATATTCAAATTCACCTTGTTGATCTGAAAATCTGCATCTGGGCTTGGTTGATTGGATTCATTGATTTGCTTGATCGTCACTGGCGTTAATGATGTACGGGTGGCAGTTTTCTGAGAGCTCCCTTGATCAATCACACTATTGTGGTTATTATCGTCGTTGTTGAACCCTCCGTCGTTGTAGTCGTATCCGCTGTTATAATCCATCCTTAGTACTCCAATAACTCTTCTACTCTTTGTTATATAGAACGAACGCGTCAATCAGAAACATGTAGAACTTCGCGATAGTCTCCGATTACATACGCCATTACGTAAGCGATAATTTATAATTACGTAAGCGATTACATAAGCTACACACTAGGATTAGTCAAGGTAGTCGTCGTCTTCGTCGTTATAGTCGTCGTCCACCTCTTCTTGACCTTCTTGGATGTCACCAAAGACGTCTTCGTGGTCGTCTTCAGGGTCCTCTTCTGTAGGTTTCAGTTTTTTAGAATTGTTGACTTCATTATAATCGACTGAACGGTTTCTTGATGATCTCTCGTCATTAGCCAAGTGTTGAAGCTTCAATAGTGGTAGTATACTCGAAAGGTATTGGAGCAAATTGACCAATGGTTTGTGTATAATCGAGCTGGGGGAGATCGAGTTTCGTTTGACCTCCAAATGGCTTATGAAATCTTCTAATTCTTGGGGATTGGACGCTACTTCATAGATATGAGTGCTTGGTTCTTCGGTTTTAATCTCATTGCCTTCTCCATCGAACTCGATACCTTCAAAAGCTAGATTCTCCACCAAATATTGATGAACATCTTGGACGTATAGCTTGAATCTAGAACTGTTGAACTGGCTTGCGTTTCTCATCTTCTTGATCGAACTTAATCCACCGCTCTTTGAATCTGCCATTCGACATAGATAGAACCTTCCAATATGGAACCCCAAGTCACCGATTGCAGTCTCATCTAATCTTAATCTCATAGAATGGTTTAAAGGATCGGAGCTTGGTTCCACATATTTGGCAACCATTTCATTATCTTCTCTGTAGTTCTTCTTCTCGATCTTTTTATTGGTTTCGTTGGTTAAAGTATCGGTATTATTGTAGCCATAGAATACAGCTCTTGAAACATAATAAGTTTCTTTATCCCCTGGAATATCTTGTCTTTGGATACTTTCACTAATGGCGCTTTTGATATCGTTTGAAGCAGTCAATGACCATTGTGCTAAAGTTCTTAACATTATCAATCGATCTAAAGGCTCTTCAATGCCTCCAAATCCAATTTTTTCAAACCCTAGCTTATCGGTGAATGGATTTTCATAGATATAAGGAGGTCGATAATTATACCATTCGTTGATTAAGATTTCTTTATTCTGTTCATCTACAGGCTCTGCTTCATCCTTGCTTAACACTGATTTTTCATAAACTTCGTTTGAATCTCTCCATTCTTTAGGTAACCCAAGCCCAACGCATGCCGCTTTCAACTCTGAAGCTGCTTTACCTTGGAAATTCGGATTCACTTCTGTCTTTCGATTCAACACCAAAGTAGCTAGCCTTGCAAATAACTTATTCATTAATAAAGAAACATCGGCTGGTTCACTGGATTGTAATCCCAACCCTTCTTCTATATCTTGAGGGCCAATTTTACCAATATTAATAAGATCTTCGAATCTTGATACAAACGATATCATAAATATCAAATCATCTGCATACTTAACCTTTTTTACGTTATAACCTAAAGCTAAAGCTTCTTTGTTGGCTTGTTTGTGTTGGTCCAATCTCATAAGGTTTTCATCGTACAAATCATAATATAGTGGGACTATGGGGCCTGGAAATTGCCTGGTAATCTTGTTTCTACTGTTTAAAACTGTGGTCCTGGATGCTTTGGTTGGTGTTACTTTCTCCGTTGGCTCTGGTTTGATTTTATCAGACGGTTTAGGCAGTATTTTCAGCTGATTTTTAGTGGTTTCTGATTCAGGTTCTATGTTTACCTCTAGTTCTACAGACTTCTCCTTTTCTTTAGCCAAACTTAAATTACCGGCTTTGCCAAATACTAACTGAGTTTGTTTCTTCTTTCTTAAGGTTTCCGATGTAACTTTCCCCTTTCGAACTTTTGATTCAATTCTACCGCCTCTTGAGCCTGGGCCTTCAACGGGTTTATCATCTAGCCTATATCTCATATATTTGGATTCATTTTCGTTTTTAGAAGAGTCATCCGAGGATGGCTTAATATGGCTTAGCCCGTGGTTCCTAGGTCTTCCTAATCTTTGAGGTTTGTTGTTATGATCATATTGGACCAATTGAATGTTCTTTTCAGTCTTGAGCTCATCAAGTACAAGGTCTTGGCTCTCAGTTTGGAGGCCTGCAACATCATGATGATCAAAATCAATCATTTCCAAAGCTGTGTCCGTTTCGTCGTGATCATTTCCATCATGATCATTGCCATCATGGTCATTTTCATCGTTTTTCATGTATGCATTAATGAACAGATGATCTAAACTATCAGTATCAGAGTGATCATTTATCTCATGGTGAGCAGGATTCACTTGCGAATGCTGGTCCTGGAGATGGCCATTGGAAGTTTCATTCTGGCTTGGTGTTTTGCTAAGATACACCGGAGACAAGTGTTCTTGCTCTTGCATCGAAGGATCTATAGCCTCCATAGTCGATGTTGATAACTGAAACGCGTTCTCATTTTTCAGCCATGAAGCAACAGAGCTTGCAAGCGGTAACAGAGCTTGCAAGCGTTAGCAGTTTGGACGGGGGGACGACGAGAAGATGATGGGGGCTACGTGGCGACGATGGGGCTGGCGACGATGACTGTTGGATGTCAAGAGATTGGGAAGAGTTTGTGTAAGGACTGTCGTACAGAGGGTAGAGCCTTAGTGCTTAGCAGACCTGATACTACGGTGGGGTCGGTGGGGGCAGCGTGGTGGAGCGCGGTGGGGACCTTGGTGCGACTCTGGCCCAAGCGCCGTGGGGGCTGCGTGGTGGAGCGCGGTGGGGACGCTTGGTGCGCGGCTGCTGGCCAACTTTGGCGGTGGCACGACCACTATCACTTGCGGCAGTGGAATAACGGGATCGAAAGCGTCGACTACCACAAATAAAAGGGGACTCAATAGTTTAACCAAGTTTGGGTTGACGTTATAGATAAAACATAGAATATAAACGATGCTGACGTTGTACATTGGAGTATACGCGGCGATCTTTGAGTATGCTGGCCAAACCGACGAAGAATTGACGTTGGCGCCAGGAGATATCCTTTATTTGTTGGAGAAATCAGATATCGATGACTGGTGGAAGGTCAAAAAGAGAGTATTGCCAGTTGGAGATGAAGAAGTGGATGAGCCAACGGGGTTGGTGCCATCCAATTATATCGAGCCGGCCCCAGTGGTCAAGAGCTGTACTGCGTTGTACGACTATGTCAAACAGACTGAAGAAGAATTGAGCTTTACTGAAGGTGAAAAATTCAATGTCTACGACTTGAATGATCCAGACTGGTTGTTGGTGGGGGACTTGTCCAACCAAGGCTATGGGTTCATTCCTTCTAATTACGTGCAATTGGATGACGGGAGCGCCCAAGCCCAAACTCAACCTCAAATTCCACCGCAACAGTCACAAGTCCAACAGCCAATTCCAATTAATAACTTTGCCCCTCCTCCTCAACATATAAGCAGGCAATCAACCGAACCTGAACCGGAGGTCACTGCAGACCTCGATCCTGAAGACGACCAGCCTCCTGCCCCCATTGAAAAGGACTCACGCCATGAACCTTCGTATCCTAGAAGACCGCAGCAGCAACAGCAGCAAGATTCATATAATGATAGAAATAACGCTTATGATGATGTGGATGACGCTCCACCAATGCCATCTAGACCTAGCGACGGGGGTCCCGCAACCCCAGCTAGAAATAACACAGACTATGAACCTGAAGCTGACTTAGAAGCTCCCGTTCAAGAGCATAGCTTTGATGGGGACTTCTTCAAATGGTTCATTGACGAGGTTGATGGTAGAAAGAAAAGGCCTGTCATGTTGGCTATAGGTAAAGGATTAATCATTTTAAAACCAAATTCAAACAGTCCCAAGAAGCTAAGATTAAGATCTTCATCAACTGCAAGCCAATTAGATAACGAATGGAAAATTAGAGACTTGACTAACTTTAGTAATGAAAAGAAGCATCTTTTCTTGGATTTCAAAAACCCTACTACATCAGTAGAATTGCATTGTGGTTCTAAAGATGTTGCTGAAGCAGTTATGTCAATTTTGGCTGATTTGAAAGGTGCTGAAAGTCAAAGAGGCTTGAAAGAGGTTGAAAGAGCAAGTCAAAGTAGAACTGGAGGTTCAAATAGAAAAATCGGTAAATTGTTATTTGATTTCGAATCTCAAGGGAATGACGAGCTAGGTTGTAGAGAAGGTGATGAAGTCTATATTCTAAACGAATCAAAATCAAAGGATTGGTGGATGTGTGAACATATTTTAAATGGCAGACAAGGAGTTGTTCCTTCTTCTTATATTGAAATCATAGGTACTTCCAATCTTGATAAATTAACTGATGCCCCAGATAGACAAAAGTCATTAAAGGACAAAAAGAGACAAAAAACTAGCCGTCATAGGGATAGAGATGAACGTGAACGTATCAGAGAGAAAGACCGTTTGGAAAGAGAAAAGGCTAATGCTAAGAGAGATAGAGAGGCTGCTTCTTCGTCAGGTGATAAATCTTCACAACCTAATTTCCATAGAGTTAGAACTTGGATTGATAGCTCCGGGTCCTTTAAAGTCGAAGCCGAGTTTTTAGGTTGTATTGAAGGTAAGATCCACCTTCATAAAACCAATGGTGTTAAAATTGCGGTTGCTTGCACCAAATTATGTATTGAAGACTTGGAATACGTGGAGAAAGTCACCGGTACTTCATTGGAAGGTTATAAAGAAGAAGTTGCTAAGCAAATTGCCAAAAGAAAGGCTCAGGCTGAAAGAAAGAGCAGCAATAATGCTAGTTCATCTACAGCTCAAGAATCGGCTTCTAAGTCTGCCACTGCTTTGATAAACGATGTGGCACCACCTCAACCAACTAGACCAAAGTCATCATCAACAGTGGCTGTGAGTGAACCTGATTATGATTGGTTTGATTTCTTCCTTAATTGTGGGGTTGATATTGGGAATTGTCAACGTTATACATTAAATTTCAACCGTGAACAAATGGATCAAAATATTCTTGAAGATATCAGCCCTTCATTGTTACGTACCTTAGGATTAAGAGAAGGGGATATCATTAGGGTCATGAAGTATTTGGATAGCAAGTATGGAAGGAAGAAAGAAGAGCCGGACCAACCTCAGCCAACTGGAGGTTTATTTACTGGACCTACCGGTGCATTAAAGAACAATTCGTCTAGTGAAATTTCCAAAGTTGATGCTAAAGCATTACCAACCGCTCAATCACCAGCACAACAAGCTGCACCACAGCAACAATCTCTTCAAGTCCCAGATAAAAAGTTTGAAGATGATGCTTGGGCAATTAAACCTGCTGCCAGGTCTAATGAAGATTTAACTAAACCTCATGCTCCTCAACAACCACAATACACTGGTTCGTTACAAGACTTGGTTAACATTAAACCAGTAGAACTGAATAAGGCCCAGCCACAGCCGCAACCATCATTATCACAAACCCCATCGGCTCCAGCATTGACTCCAGTTAAAACTGGTAATTTGATTCAACCTGGTCAACAATTTGGAGTCCAAAAGACTGGAACCCAACTTGTTTCACCTCAAAAGACAGGAACTTTAGTTCCAGTTCCAGCTCAAAGAACTGGAGGATTTGTTCCTGTTCAAATGACCGGAGGATTAATGACAGCTCAACCAACGGGATTCATGCCAATTGCTGCTCAGCCAACTGGGTTTGTATCAATCCAACAAACTGGTGGAATGCCCGCTCAATTCACCGGGATTTTCCCAATGCAGACTGGGGGGACGTTTATTCATAGGCCAGCGCCAATGCCACCCACCTCATTTGGTCAACCTGCTTTACAGCAAGGAGGTATGACCATGCCCCAAACTTCATTTGGTCAACAACCTGTTTTCACCCAAATCACCGGAGTCATTCCCCAACAAATCACCGGAGGAATGCCTCAACAAATCACCGGAGGAATTCCACAAATGCCTACCACCAGTTTTGGTCAACCATTATCATTACAAAGAACTGGGCCATTGATCCCAAATCAAGTAACTGGAAATCAGCCTCAAACTACTTTTGGTCAGCCTTTCCAGCCCCAAAGTACTTTCGGACAAGGGATTTCAGCACCACCTACTTTTAACAGTCAAATCACAGGAGGTATGCCATTTGGTCAGCAGCCAACTAACATGAACCTTAATATGAACATGTCGCCACAAACTTCATTTGGAGCCAATGGTTTAAATCAAAACGGCTTTCAAAACGGTCAAAATGGGTTCCCGGGGTTCCAGCAGAATCAAAATGGGTTCCAGCAGAATCAAAATGGGTTCCAGCAGAATCAAACTGGATTCCAACAGCCTCAAACATCCTTTGGACAATCTCCATTCCCTAATGGAGGACAGAATGGGTTCTCGAATGGGTCTAACGGGTTTCAGCAACCACAGAATACATTTGGACAACCATTCCCTCAACAGATGAACCAGATGACCAATATGTTCCAAAACACCGCCATCAGCCCTAACTTCACTCAACAGCAACAGCAACAGCCCCCTACTTCGTTTGGACAGCCTCAGTTCGAAGGGTTTGGCCAATTGCAATCTCAACCAACCGGTTCTGGGTTTGGCAATGCTCCTTTGCAGTCTCAAGCCACTGGTAAAAGAGCAAATTTGCAGACCGCCACTCCAGACAATCCGTTTGGATTCTAAAAGCCGGCCTTTGTTCAGCTGTAGTAGCTTGATGTTACATATATATTAGTTCATATTTCCATAGGTATCATACACACTATCATCTAACGTTTCTTAGACAATTGGCGAGGGTGCACGACCCGACGATATGTATTGTGCACGACCTCAGATATGCAGCGCGCACGACCTGGAAATGTGTAATGCGCACGACCTGGAAATGTGGTGATTTTGGTCGCAGTTTTTACAGCCAAAGCGCTACCTATCAGATTGGGAGGTGGCTCTGTTCAGAGAAGTAAAGAGCTAGCAAAACAGATAACTGAGCTAAATTGCGATGTGGGAGTTGAAGGAGTTTGAGCCGTTTGTCAAGTTTGTTTTGGAGCAAGAGACTTCCATTATGAACTCGCCAGTTGACGGTGTGTTGCAAAAAGTACAGATCTTATACAATGAGGGAGAATTGGGCGGTAAAGATTTCATTGAGTTTGTTGGCCAGTTTAATAGTATCACTGGAGGCTCGTTGGACATAGGAAATGACATTTTCAATAGGGCTAAGATTCGGTCTATCAATAAGCTCAAGATCTTGCATTTCAGAGACAAATCAAGGGGAGAAAGGAGGTTAGACTTGGTACTTAAGACCAATAATCCTGCTAAGAACTTGGTTACAATATTGAATCAAGACATAGAAATCAGAGTTTTGAATAAGGGGGACGAAACTGTTGGATCAACTGAAGTGTTTGCTGACATCAACTCTTTAAACAATCTTTTGAACAAGCCATCCGCTACTACGGTTCTAAGTAAAGAACGAGCTAAATTAGGTACCCTCAATAAACCATTCTTTGAAATCTGTCATAATGCCACCCATTGTAAAGTGTTAAGTAATGTTTGCTTGTCAAAAAGAGATATGATTAATACCAGGCAAATATTCCCATCTAATGAACAATGTTATCAAACTATTGAGTCATGTAGAAAGCTATTTGCTAAACAAATATACCAATGCAGTAAGAACAAGATTCATTTTTTACCTATCATTAATAATCATACTGATGTTAATCTGGGTGATTGTTCTTATTTAGATACATGCCATAAGTTGAAGTCATGTAAATATTTACATTACTTTAGTTTGACCCCAAGCTATAAATTCGATGAAGAGAAACAATTGCAAGTTATTAATAAACAATTGTACGAGCAAGAATATACTAACGGATTCAGTCATATTGAATTCATTAGAACCAAATTGCCTCCTCAATGGATTAAATGTGACGTGAGATACTTACCTTTACTGATTTTAGGGAAATTTGCAGTCATTATTTCTGATCCGGCTTGGGATATCCATATGTCTTTACCGTATGGGACGTGTACTGATGTTGAATTGATGTCATTACCGATGCACCAATTACAGGATGAAGGGATCATGTTATTATGGGTTACAGGAAGGTCGATTGAAATTGGAAGAAAAGCCTTGAACGATTGGGGGTATGAGATAAGTGATGAGTTGATTTGGATCAAGTTGAACCAACTAAAAAGAACCATTGTGACTGGTCGAACCGGGCATTGGTTGAATCATTCAAAAGAGCACCTATTAGTAGGATTGAAGGGCAAACCAGCTTGGATCAATAAACTGATTGATGTTAATACAATAGTCAGTAACACCAGAGAAACCCTGAGAAAACCTGATGAAGTTTATGATATAGTTGAAAGAATTGCAGGAACTCATTCTAGAAAATTAGAAATTTTTGGTAGAGATCATAATATCAGACCCGGATGGTTCAGTACGTATTAGATTCAATAAAATTTGCGTATATTAGCAAACAGAAACAAAGTAAAACAACAAACATAAACTCGTTACTAACACTCCAGCCATTGGGAATCAATTGACTGGAACATCGATTGTAGAAAAGGAAGTATTAATGAAATACAATGAATATCAAAAAAAATCCAAGCATTGACCAGAATCATTGACCAGAATGTTGATTATTTGTTTTTAGCCATCATAAATTGTTTCCTTTTAATAGCAGCCTCTCTTTCCATATCTTCCTTAACGTCTAATTTAAACCCTAACCAAAAGGCAATTTCAAACGACACGAAGAATGGAGCCAACACTAAAGCTTGCAACAAGTTGTCTAATAAGGCCGGAGCTCTATGTTCATGGAAAGCATGGCCATAGAACTGAGCCAACCAAGCACAAACATGAGCAATCAAGGTGCCTCTTGCCAAATCAGCTTGAGACCAAGCAGATAAAGGTGATAAAGCTTGGTGATGATAAATATAGCTATATAAAAAAGCCATTGGAACGTAAAACAATGCCGATGGGATCCCGACTTGTTTATCCAACATGATATAATAGGTCCCATAGCTAATGGCAAAGATTGTACCACCATTAAGATATCCGTCACATCCAAATGAATATTTAGCAAACGAAAATATAGCCGTCAATAATATAATTGGGATACAAATTAGATGGATGGCCACATTGGTTTCATTGGTATGGTACGCCTTATAAAACGACAAATGCCCTCTCAAATCAAATAGTTTACTCATACTCTCTGTCTGTCTCTCTGTCTCTTACAATAACTGCTGATGGTATACCCCAGAGCCTTTTTCCGTTGAGAATCGAACGCTTGTGATGCTTATTTTCCCCCCACGTCATTGGGGAGGAGAGTCGTGGCGGGTCGCAGAGGTCTATAGCTTCTATGTGCTTGTAACATCATTGTTGCCTTGTTCGCTGACGTTTTCTGGTAGTCTTTGTGTATTGACACTATTCACGTAATTCAAGCTTTGGCTTCTTAACGATTCTGGTCTTTTTAGCTGAGTTTATCAGGTTGTCAAAAGCCGTTGCCTTGTGTAAATCTCTACCTAAATTATCTAAATCTTTGACTTTATAGATCCTAACGATCCAATTGGTCGAGGTGAAAGCTTCTTCCAATACATTCAATTCTGGTGAATTGGCAATTGGAATCTGTTGATTTCTAACTCTATCAACTCCTTCTCTCCCATTAAATAAATCAGTAAATCTATAATATGACATTTTATACAATAAAGAATCTTGCATTGTCTTTGTAGCTGATCCATCGACCTTATATTCTCCCCTATCAGTGAAGTAATCTCTTTCATGGATTTCATCTGGCCAAATTCCTTCTGAAATCCTAATCATCCATAAGAACTTGTTCAAATCATCTCCACTAAATCCAATCACTCCTCCAAATATAATTAATATGTAATCAACATCGTGTTTTTTCAATATATCATAAGCTACATCTTCATTTGAGCACATGGCTTTACCAACGGTGGCAATATGAGTATTATTCCAGGTATTATTATCAACTAATGTGGTACGGTCTGCCATACCTCCAATTTGGTAACCATAATCCCACCATGCCATAACTTTAGAGTCTTCTGGGGTATTCATTCTCAACCAATAATAAGCTTCTCTATAATCATCAATAATGGCTGGTGATCCATCTGGATTTCTGGATGCTAAAACAACCGATGGTGATGAATAAGCATTGGATGTGACCCATGTACAATGATAAACAAAGAAAAACAAATAATAAGTAAATGAAGCTAATACTAAACCTTTAGAAATCAATGAAAATATTCTTGATCTGGAATTATCAACTGATTTTATGATATCTGATAAATCCAAATAAACATCAAATAACTTGCTTAATGCTATTGCCCCTGATACACAAATGATTGGAGTTAAAGTCAACATTAATCTGACCATTACTCCTGCAAAATATGAACATAAGACCCCATAGATAATAACAAAAACATGTTCATCTTTTAAATCTTGGAAACATAAATAAATTCCAGCAGGGAATAACCAAATCAACATCGAGGTGTCAAAAAAGAAAGCTGGCCAAGCAGTTGGTTGATGTTCAGAAACCGATGCAATGATTGGAATATGAATCTTAGCATAGTTAGTATCCCAAAGAGAATAAAATCTACCAGTCCAAGGAGCAATCCAACCTAAAGCAGTCAAACCGATTAATCCACCAATACCTAAAAGACCAATCAAACCAACTGATACGATTAAAAAGCTTTTGAACTGATGTGGGGGAATTTTAGACTTAACATAATCACCAAAAGCAACCAATTGAATCAATCCAAAAACACCTAATGCAGCCATATGATCGTTTGATCTAATTGGTAAGAAACCAACAAACGGAATTTGCATTGAAGCCAAAGTTCCAATTGAATACCAAGTAGAATAAGCAGTATACAATCTATGATTATAACGACCCATAATAATCAATACAAAAACATGTAAAGGAATTAAATTTGTAATGAAAACATATCCTCCCCATGCACTAACCATATAAAAGTAGAACAAAGCAGTCACTGTCCCAAAAAAGACCGAACCTAATTTCATGGCTTTAATCCAAAAGTAAAACGTAGCCATCAATAAAGTAATGGCGATGGCTTCATTATCATAAGACCCAGCGACTGATCTTGAGATATAACCCGGGGCAATACCCATAAAAATAGCAGCCAACAACCCGGCATTTGCATCTTTCATTTCTTTAGTAAATAAATAAGTAGCAATTGCAGTCAATCCACTAAACGCTGGGGCCAATAACACACAAACGTTTCTAATATCAATTGGTAAACTCAACCATTCTCTCAATGTATGCCAAATTATACCTGACGTAACCATTAGCCCAGGATACAACGTACCACCGGTGACCCTACCTAAAGGATACCAGGTTCTATCATCAAACCAGTTCAAAAAATCGTAAAATGAGTTATTGACCAAGTATTTGGTGGCTCTATAGTTGAACCATGGATCAAACTCATGAATGATACTTTCAAATCTAATCACTGAAAACAATCTTGAAGAAATGGCGGCTCCAGCAATTGAAATAAAAATTACCACTTGCAATAAAAGCTTGATGGTCTCTATCTTGACTCCCAACACTTTCAATTGACTCTTGGTGTCTGTCATTTTAATCACTTTACTATCGTTTCAACGATTTTTCAAATTTTTCGAAACACGTAAAACATTGAGAAAGTCGGCAAGCGTTGCGGTTGGCCACGATGGTAGCAGGTCGCACCAAGTGGGCCGAGACGGGGGCCAGAAGCTGAGACTTGGGCCAGAGACGGGGGCCAGAGATGGGGGACGAGAGACCAGAGACGGGGCCAGAGACCAGAGACGGGGGCAAGAGATGGGGGACCAGAGGTAAAATAACAAATGCAATCTATTAATTATTAGTATCGAGATACTTATGATGTTGGATGTGTGATTAAAATGAGCTCCAACTCCAATTTGCTGGAACACTGCCAGCCACCTGCTGTTCCCGTTGTTCTTCGTTGCCATCCAAATACGGTTTATTGATATGTTTGTTGTTTAGTTTATTGATACTGGCGCTTGAATTATCATTAGATCCAAAATCATTCACATGGTTCTTAACTTTATTTTTGGTCTTTGATAGTTGAAAATGACTAGGATTATTACTATCAGTATTGATCGATTGAAGTTGGGGCTCGGAGTGTGTTTCAAATTCAGGGTTAATCTTGTTTGAAAAATCAAATTCAGTCTTGACAAATTCATTATATTCTTCAATGCATTGATCGCAAACTCTGCTTAAAGTACCTCTACCACCAGTTGTGAATTGAGCTAAATGATTAATATAAAGATAATGACTAGTATGTTCTTTACAATATATCCCACCACATTTTCTACAATGATGTCTTCTTTCGAAAAAATTGAATTCCTTATTACATCCTTGTTTGCTACATTTATATACCAATTCATCTTTAATCCAATGTTTACGAGTGGGTGGTTGCCTTAAAAAGTGTTCATAATTCTTATACCCATTCCCACTGCCATTATAGTTATAATGATGGTTATGGTTATAGGCGGTGCTACTCCCTGGGGATGATAACAATGGTGATGAATTAATTGAATCTGTAGAAACGTTGGACTCAAATGATTTTAATGATGCTGCTGATGATTCATTCTCGTCATCTTTATATGATCTCATTGTTTTTCTTAATACAGCAGGAATATACATAGGACTCCTTAACCCTTTGATTTGCTGAAGATGCTTATTGGTGGTAGGTTGTGGGTGATGCATATTTGATTGATCGTTAACGTGCTGCAATTGACTTTGAGCTTGTGTTTGACCGTTTTGTTTTGGATTTGGATTTGGGCTCTGGTTCTGACTTTGGCCCTGGTTCTGTGACTGATTGTTTAATGCCAAAGTTGAAAACCGGTTTGTCAATGGCGATGAATTATTTGATTTCCGTCTCAGATTCAAATCGGATAGTAATGAATTTTTAGGCAAATCGGTTTGAAGCTTTAAATTGTTTAGATGTGCTTGTTGAGCTTGAGCTTGACGAACTTCAATATGGTACTTAGTTAAATCTCCTGGATTTAAACCATTCGGGCCATTTGAGGCATTGGCTCCATTTGAGCCTTGGCCACTAGAGCTTAGTTGACGTGAATTCTGCCCGTCAGTGCTTGATTGCAGCTGTTGAGGCTGCTTCTGACTATTTGGAGAAAATCTTGAGTTGGATATCACAGTTGGAGAATCAGTTATGGTTGGAGTTGATTTATTTAAAGTAGGTGAATTCATTGAATTGGAATTTGAATTTGTCGAATTAGGCAAAGATTGACGATTATTATTTGGTTGTCTTGTTAAGCTTGCAAAACTTGATAAATCTACTTCAGCTGGCTGATAAGGTTCTGATCTTTTGCCTTCATTAGATGTATTGATACTGTTGTTTATACTGTTATTGATACTATTAGTTGATGCACGCTTCTTCAATTTGATTTCAGTTTCTTCCCTATCAATTCTGGGCAATGGTGATAAGCTCAATTTTTTCAATGCATTTAATGTTAGTTTTTGTTGTTGAAGAATAGTATCTTCATCATAATATTCGTCAATTCCTTCATTATCATTAGCCTCCGATTTATCTTTGTGAATATTAGATCTGGTATTTGTATTATCGGAAGACTTGTCGGTGGTAGAGTTTTTGGTATTGCCAATGATATTAGATTGAGTCTGATCAATTTTCGAAGGTTTTCTTTGTTCATTAAAAGGTAGTTGCCTACCAATTTCAATGTCATCCTGTTTCAAATTAGATATTGAAGATAACACAGGGGCTTGGATAAAAGATTGGAAATTCTTTGAGTTATTATTGACAGTATTACCAATGATACTATTATGTCTTGAATAGTTGGTAGTTGAATTGTTATTTATTATTGAGGTACTGGTACCATTACCATTGTTACCATTGCCATTATTGTTGTTGTTGTTGAAGGAACTGAAATTGACATTGGAACTATTTAAGGATTTTAGCGAGGCGGTTGATAATACTGACTGAAACGATTGGGTTCTTGGTTTAATGAACTTCTTTTTGAATAAGAAATCAGACTTATCATCCTTCTCGTCATTCGGTATGGCGGATTCTTCCTGGGGAGATTTATCCGGTTGTTGGGCCATAGACTCCGGAACTTTATCCTTTGCCTCAACCTCATCTTCTCCTTCTTCCTCGTCCACTCCTTCTTCCTCGTCCACTCCTTCTTCCTCGTCCACCATCTGTGGCAAAGGCTGGTCTGCTGTCTGTGGAGCAGGCTGATCATTCTCTTTGTCTTCAATACTAAAGGTGACATTTGTTTTCTCCTTCAAGTTGTGGTCGGTCTTATGGTCATGGTGGGCGCCATCCTGACTGCCATTCTCACCGGTAGCCGTTGCTGCCATGATACTCCTTAAGCTTATCAAGTTTATGGGCGCTTAAATAGGGAGCACAGCTTAGAATATCAAAAAAACTTTTTGCGAATGCTAACAATTTGAACCAGCGATTTAACGGTGAATGTCGTGCCGTAAAATAAGCAAGAAAGCCTTAAGAGAATATACTGGTCCATCGATGCTGCAGTGCCAGTACCAGTGCCAGTGGCGGTGGCGGTGGAGGTGGCCGGCAGGAGTCTTTGGACTCTTTCGGGTGTCTTTCACGTGCCCGTTATCACATGACATACGCGTGATTTTCGTGTGATCCTCTACTGCGTAATTGAAATCGATTTTATTGGAGGAAACGAGAAAAAACTCCCCAGGAATAAACTCATTAAGCACAATGTTATCCCGTATTGGATTAGGGTTAAGAGGTATGTAATAGAGAGTCGGTTGTCTGCTCAGCGCTTGTGGTGGCTGCTTGTGGTGGCTGCTTGATGCCCGCTTGTTGTGTGCCTGGCGAGACACCCCAGGATGGTGGCCCCAGGCTTGAATTCCAAGCTCGGATATTGAATTTTCCTTTGAATAGCAGAGGAGTTGTGACCAAATACTAACTAGATACAGCCAACAAACAAATATTAAGAGTCTCACCAAGATTAATTGCCAGAACTGTTTCCACCGCCAAAGCCAGCCATGATGAAGAACAAACGATTTTATTGAATCAAAGAAAAAATAGACCTACTTCACCCCATTTACAAATCTATCAACCCCAATTAACTTGGATTTTATCTTCATTACATAGAATCACTGGGGTCGCAATGGCCGGGGCTTTTTACGCTTTGACTTGTACTTATGCTGCCAGTTCTATTTTAAGTATTCCTTTAGATATCAATAGTTTGATTGTTGGGTTTGGGTCTTTACCTTTAATCGCCAAAATCACTGCTAAAGCCACCATGGCTTTCCCATTTGTATTCCATTCTTTGAATGGTGTTAGACATTTGGTATGGGATTTTGGTAAAGAATTAACTATTCCGGGTGTTTATAGAACTGGTTATGCCGTATTAGGTTTGACTGGTTTGATTGGTACTTATTTATGTTTCTTCTAAACCACCAAATCCTTGCAATCTGGCCTTCATTAATGCACTATTTATTCTATAAATAATATATATCATTATTACATTAAGAAAGTAAGATATTCGTTTATGAAAGAAAGTAAGATATCATTCGTTTATTCATTATTGAAAGAAAGTAAGGTATCATTAATCGTTTATTCATTATTTATCTATCCATAAGATCTCTAATTCTCCCGTCGATAGTCTATAAAGAAGCCAATAGTCTATAACAGTTTATAACAGTCTAAGGCTTGTCAATATCTAAGCAAAAGCATGGAGTGCTTTTATAACAAATACTACACTTGCTTTTCGAATGAAACTCATCTTCGTCATTGATGATCAATTTATCAAAGAGATTGTTTTCATTCAACAAATTGTTCAAATTCTTTTCATATTTCTTACTCCTACTGCCAGCTGATGGAGTAGTGACAGCAGATGTAGATACTACATTATTATTCTTCTTTTTAGTTTTGGTTTTACCATTTTGTTTCTTTTTCTTTAAGATCTTGTCAATCTGTTCATTTATGTTGTCCTTTTGATAGTTCTTTGTCACTCTATGAATTAAATTGGATGATTTGATTAGATAATTCAAAAATTTGTTCAAATCTTGAAAGTTGTTTATGTTTTCCAAGTCTTTGAATTTGCCTTCCCCATTTGATGGGTTTATATTGTTCAAAATCCCATTAGTACTATTGATTCCATTAGAAGGAGGAACGGTTGGGTTGGAGGAAGTGTTTCTGGGATTAAGGGGTGGGTTTAATCCATTCAAACCAATACCAATACTATTTAAGTTCATACTATTATGTTTCCCAGGGGTTATTTGATTCAAGGTATCAAATGTCATGTACCCGTTTTTAATGAAGTCTAGTTGCTTGATTTGGTTATTAATCACATCAATATAATTAATGATTAGCTCTTGCTCTTTTAGCTTCGATAGATAATTCATTTTTAGATTCATTAGTTCGGGATTTGAATTCTGGGAAGGTTTAGCCCCATGATCTTCACTGTGTTTGGCCCTATTGACGGTCTTTTCGGTCGGTGAAATTGGAACTGGACTCTTATTTGGGGGGCTAGCCAGACCAGCCTGACGGGCTTGTTGTTGTTGTTGCTGTTGATGCAGCAGTTGCAGCAGCAGCGCTTGTTGAGGCGCTTGGGGCTGGTGTTGTATATTGGCTAGAGCAGCACTTGCATTGGCAATGCCAATACTAACATCGTCGTTGACTGGTTTCCTTCCTGGACGGGGCCTAGGCGGTAAAACCCATCGTTTCGAAGTATTAATATGATTGTTTATACCATTTGGGTTTGGATTAGCGTTAGACTGGTCTGGTGTTGTATTTGAATGTCCAGGCTGATTACTGGAGTGGTTATTAACATTATTGGACAAATCACTCTTTAGTTTCAACTTAGGCTGCTTCAAATTAGGATTGAAGTTCAGTTTTGTATTGAGTGAATTCGACGGTTTGGGTAATACCGCTATGGGGATGGGTTTTTTCTTCAATGGTTGGATCTTCGGATACTTGTTATAGGGTTGGTTGGTTGATTTATCGATTGAGTTATTCATTTTGCTAGTGTTCCAATGATTGTTGAAGCAGTTAATGTCTTTGAATCTCGGATCCAGTGGCTTCACAATATCTCTACTCCTTGGACTCTAAACCCCGTTTAATGCCAAAGTACCACTGTTCCGACTTGTGTGTGTATGCAATGTACCTATTCTCCACTCGACGCCAAGTTGGCTGATATAACTGGTGATTTTTAGGATTTGAACTATGGGGGAATGGATTAAGGATAAAAAATTTTCAGAGACATTTGACACACTAACATCGGATACAATAGGAATGATAGCGGTCTTAGAATCGCTTGGAGCTTGGGGACCTATCCTTCCTCTCTGTTCCTGTGTTCCTCTCTGTTCCTCTCCTTTGCTACGCTTATCCTCTCCTCTGTTTCTCTCCTTTGCTGCTCTTATCCTCCTCTGTTCCTCTTATTCTCTGATCCTCTGATCCTCTGATCCTTCCTCAGATCTGTCTTCTCCTTTCTGCTGCTCTTCTTGCCGTTCTTGTCCTACATGCCTGCTCTTGTTATCCGTTCCCGCTATTGCATTACTGTCCTGCTATGCCTATCCTGCTATCCCTGCGGTGCCATCCTATCCTGCTATCCCTAGCCCTTAGTACTATGGCTTATCTTAGAGGTTGGCTGGTCGTGTCTGTATCGGATTTGAGTCGTGAGATCATAACAAAGAAAGGAAGAGTATACAAAGGAAGAGTATACAAAGGAAGAGTATACAAAGAAAGGAAGAGTATACAAAGGAAGAAGAGAGAGAAGAGAGAGAAACAGGTACAAAGGGTAGAGAAGGAAAGAAACAGTAGCCGACAGAATGAACAAGTCACAGTCGTTGAAACAGAGACAGCTAAGTCACCTAAACAGTCAACTAGCTCAATTACAAGCTAATTTGTCTGACTTTAATGATTTATTAGGTACCACCTGCTATCAATTCAAGTCCATAGAAAAATTAGGTATTATTCATGGCTCCCTATTCATGGCAAGTCACTCAGTATTTGAAAATGACAACTTCAAAGAGGAGTAACCAACACGAGGCATGGAGAGCAAGAGAAGGCATGGAGAGCAAGAGAAGGCATGGAGAAACAAGAGAAGGCATGGAGAAACAAGAGAAGGCATGGAGAAACAAGAGAAGGCATGGAGAAACAAGAGAAGGCATGGAGAAACAAGAGAAGGCATGGAGAAACAAGAGAAGGCATGGAGAAGCAAGAGAAGACGTAATGATAGTTTCCATTAATATATACAAGTTATAAGGCTCAACTAAGATCATTGGTTCTCTTTTCTAATTTTTCCTTAATTAAAATATCTCTTTCATCATCCAAATATTTCAACTTCTGGTACTCTTTAACACAATCCAACTGAGCCTGGTTCTGTCTATGACATTTTGTCATGGCTTCAATCGGATTAGAGTAGCTGTTGGAGCATTTAATAAATATATTGATTATATCATCACAATTCTTAAACGCTTTCTTTCTCCATCTTTGAAACACTAATTTCTCCTCCTTGGGTGTTAACATCCATACCGGTAAATTTGGATCCGATGGTAATGCCACCCCTTCATACATCGTTTCCTTGGCCATCCTCTCTTCGCTTCTCTTTCTTCTTCCCTTCGCTTTCCTTTAACAGTTCAGCTCACTGGAAAGAAAATTTCCAGCGAGAAAATTCCTTCTCATACTATGGGGCTAAGTATGGCCCTTGTAGCTTCTTAAGCCCTAATTTCTGCACCTCTTTATGCCCACCCAGCGATTCAACACTCCGATTTCACAGGCACGCTTCCAAGAGCCTCGCCCTGATTGGCTCAAGCCAAACTGCCAGACCCCAATGGCCCCAGCCCAAACCGTTTCACACTCTACCAAACCGAACTGATGCGAAATTTATTTGTTTTGATTTGAGACTAAGAAGCAACAAGACAGAGAGAGAATGCTTCATGAGAAACCCGAAGAGTTGATTCAGTCGTCGATAGACTCGTTTGAAATCGAGCCTGACCTCTTGACACTCAGTAGAATCGAAGAAAACATCAACAAGATTTTGACAATCCATGAAAACGCAATCACCGATTATAAACAACGGAATTTCAAATTGAATCAACAAATTAGCACTCTTAAGGCTGATATTAATAGTTTAATCACCCAGCATATCGATGGAATTGATGTTGAAAATAAACCTTTGTTGGGGGTGGAAATGGATACTCGGAACATTCTTAAATTAATCGATTTCAAATCCATTCAATTGGATAATCTAAAGCTATCTTTAGCTAAAAATTTGAATGATTTAGAAAGTATGATCAATAATAATCAGCTAAATAAGTTGAAATCTTTAGATAGATTGAATGACTTAAAAACAAACTACGACGATTTGATCAATCAGAACTTAATCAACTATAGAAACTCGAATATCATGAAAATTAATCTATTCAAATCCTTGGGTATTCTGATCAGTACTGATCACCCTGTGCTGTCCCAAGGCGTTGGTGATGGTGAAGTTGGTACTGAAAAGACGGATGGCGACAAAATCTTGATATATAATGAAAAATCAGGGGTAAGCAACTTCTTGAATGTTGATGAAAAATATTCGGATTTCTTTATAACCAATTATATTTGGGATAAAATATAGCCAGAGGTTAAGTTGAAGTTATGTAATATTAATAAATGATGGGTGTAGGAAAGACTCTGCTGTGTAGAAACCGTACAATTCTTCTCTAGAGCGTTGAGGTGAAGAGTAGTAATTATGTTTATATTTACATGATCTATTTAAGTATAAAATGCATTGTCCTTTGCATATCCCTCGCACCAAGTTAGCCACTGAATCTAACGGCGGTTCCAGTATCATTTCAAGCCTCTGTTTCAAGTAATCAATGATAAATCGGGTTCTCTCTGAAACTCTTCTTGGTCCATTTTGGCACCTTGAACACTAATTTTCTATACCCTTTAGCTTTCTTATCAAAGGTTGTATATTTGTCAGTAGGTGACATTTCACTTTCTTTTGGATAATTATATTTCAAATGATCGATCTTCTTATAGTTCGTCATGTATCCTTGTTGCCCTTCCTTTGCAATACTAGTGGGAGCTTGAGTACTTTGAATCTGGCTCTCTTTCAATCCATTGAAAATGTTCTCTATGTTTCTGTCCACCAACTGCATTCTTTTACGCAACCTGTACTTCTGTGGCGGCGACAATCTAGGGGCAGACTTCCACAAGTACCCTCCATAGCTCACTAATGATGCTCTAAACGGTCCAAACATCCTTGCCTTAGCGTCTATGATGGTAAGAAACCACTGAAAAAATTCTCATTTTCTTCATCGATTTCGGTCACATGCCTGGACATGTGACTTGAGATCAGCCAGAATTTGGCGACATGTTTGTCACGTGCAATGGTGCTGCTTGATTGAATTCCGGGCGTCCACCGTCTTATGATTTTGGAGAATTGGAGTATGCACCTTCGAGCCAGAGCAGAGCAAAGGCAAAGGCAGGGCAACGTCAACAGGCAAACCAAAGAGAGCAAAGGCAGCAAAGGCAGAGCAAAGGCGAGCCAAAGTGGAATTGTACCTTCATAGACATTATGGGCTTTGAAAGGAGTTCTGAACAGCCTTGAGTAAGTGAAAATATCACTATTAAAATCGTATATTAAAAACGTATGTAGACTGGGTAATAAAACACCAAGAGTTCGAAGTAGTTGAAACATAAATAGCAATTAACACCACTTTTACCCAAAAAACATTTCTCTATCGACACTACCGGCTAGACCTGACACTACCGGGCACAACAAGGCACTCAGGCACTCAGGCACTACCAGGCCCAAAATATTACCGTTCGAGCCTAGTCATCCAAAATAAATTCACCTCCTATTCTGCCATAGCCAGAATTCTTTGCATTCGAATATTGGACCTTGAATAGCTTGAGTCCAATGTGGGGAGACCCTATTCTATGGTATTCTTAGATCTACTCACAAAAATAGTGAAAAATACCAGCATTCGTGAATCGTAAAGGTGGAGAGACTTAAGCTCATCATTTATTTTTTTTCTGGTTTGCAGCATTTCTGGATTGTTTCAGTTTTGCGGTTCACGGTTTATCGGTCAATATGGGAATTGGACTAGAATGCTTCTCCACAAAAAGGACTAACGGCAACTATTGTATCCAAGCTAACTATCCAATAGCTAAGAATCGATTCTCTATCGGTATTGGGCTGATGGTGTGTTCAGATGATAGTGTGCAGATGATAGAGTAGTAATTAACCTATTATGTATATTATCTATTAAAACCTAAACCCATCATGATACTTCATTACCAGGTCACCAGTGTCAAACCCGTGACTCTATTTGATATAAACTCTCCATTTATAATGCAACCCCAGTTAACCACTTCTTGTAGTTATTTGAAGTGCTGATTATATAGTGGTCATTATTCGATTGGTCTAAAGAATAAGTGCAGTTCAAATTCAAGTCGTCGATGGAGTCCAAGTCGCTGGTCGAGTTGGTGCTATCTGTGGTGGTGTTGGCACTGCTTGTATAGTTGTTATGAGGCGAGTGGGTTGGGTGGGTGTTGACTGAGTGGGTATAATTTGGCGACAATAAAGGACTGTTATTGTCAATCAACAAGTTGGATGTCAACTTCAAGCTGTTGGATTCATCAACGGCTTTACAGTCATTGCTACAGTATATGGAATTGGTGGAACACAACTTTTCACAGTTTATACAGTAGTTTTCAAATGCAAAATCACTCATTGTGTCTGGCTAGTCTGTTTAGTTTGGTCAGTCTAGTTGTCTGTCTTTCTTCTGCCTAGTCGGTTTGTCTAGTCGGTCTGTCTAGTCGGTCTGTCTAGTCGGTCTGTCTAGTCGGTCTGTCTAGTCCGTTTAGTTTAGTTACTGATCTCTGTATTGAAATCTTAGTTGAAAGATACTTGTAGAATGTATAAATAAACACCAAAAAAAATTTTTAAAGATATTGCAACATTTATATACTAATTAATTGACTCATAAACTGTGTGTCATTTGTCTCACTGTGGGTGTGGGTGTGAGACTGTGGGTCTGTGTATTTACCACTACGCCCAAAAATTACCGCTGTGGGTATTGCACTGTGGGTCCTGTGGGTGTAAGCGTATGGAGGTTGTGTGCAGGCGTGGAAAATTTTTACACCACGCAATGTGCCACTGTTACTCATTGGTATAGCAGTTATGTGGTACTGGTTATTAGTCATAGAGCTACTGAGATGGTGGCCGCCATGGTGGCAGCCATAGAGGTTGCCATAGTGGCCATGGAAGCCATAGAGGTTGTGGAGGTTGTGGTGGTTATAGTAGGGTGGATAACTTACCTATTATTAGAATAGGAGAGAGTTGGTTGCATGCATGTGTTGCGTTGGGTAAAATTAGAACCCTTTTGTTCTAGTCAATTCCAGAGCAATTTAATCGCTGAAACCGGCGTGCGTGTTGGTGCGTGTCGGGGTATGGATGCGTGGTGGTGCGTGGTGGTGCGTGCATCGTGCCGGGAGCGTACATCCAGGCCCCAGGCTACGTGGCTGGGCAGGCCGTTGAGAGATTTCGGGTGAGTGGTATTTATGTTTGGGTGAGTGATATTTATGTATGGCTGCGTGTGGTACCACGATTCTCTAATTATTGTGAATTATTGACCACGATCTATAATTAAACAGTCTATTGATCTTGACCGTCGAGACGTTTACTAGTGATTTAGGTACGATTCGTTGTTTCATTTGTTTTGTTTCTTTCGACGGTTTCTTCACCATTCTTGTTTCGTTTGTTCCACCATTTCACCAGTTTGTCCGTGCTTTGACTCATTCAGCTCATCCTATTAGCTAACTTGATCTAGAATATTCCGATCGCCAATTTCGGGTACTGCTGCTCGGTATTCCTAGTGATTTGCTAGAGCGATGAGACAGAAAAGGGTAAACAAATGTGGCTCGCGGGGTGCACTGGTGTTTTTCCACCATTTTCTTAGATGTCACACTACTACTCCTTCTACTAATATACTCTCGCTACTTCTACTCTCTATGCTATACTCTTGCTATACTGCTGCTCCTTCTCGTTCGTCTGATGCTCCTCCTCCTACTTCTCCTTCTCGTTCGTCTGCTCCTTCTTCTACCCCCACTTCTGTTAATGCTGCCTAAGGCTGTATCCTCTTGCATCAGCAAAAATCACATTTGGCTGCAACTACTGGTTTTCGCAGTAATCACTTCTAGACTCTTGATACTTATCTTTACATATCTTTGTACTACTTACATCAACACTAATATATGGCCAAATAATCTTTTCTTTGGTTCAATTCTAGAATTGGATATTTTTAGAAAAACATATCGTTATTTTGGTGTATTCTTTTTATAGATTCTATATACTTATCATAGCCCATATAATTACATGGCTGTACCTTTCATTATTGATCATTCCCTTGATCTACTTGATCCATACTTGATTCTGGTCTATAATTTAAAATCAATTCTCTCTATAAAATTGATTACCGAAGTATTGGTTCAAACATCTTTATACTTATAAGTCAACCCGCTTAAATTCAATATACCTTCATTATCAAAACTATTAAACAACATATAGTAATTACTAAATATAATAATGTTAATTAAAGGCGACCAGTTCTTCCAAAGAAAACTAATTAATAACATAGTGGCCATTAAAATCAAATATTTATAGTTGGCTGATTGATTGAAATACCTATATGTGACTAACAAATTGGCAGTTATTAGAAGTAATTGAATTACTATAAATGGTCTATTTGGGAAAATGTTAAAATGATTAGCTACAATTGATACAATTATCAAAAGACATGCTATGAAAATGGTTAATATGTTTAAATTCTTTAAATGCTTACTAAATATTTCATCATTAGTTAGATTTAGTTCATTGATTAGATTCTTTTGATCATCTATATCAATTAGATTCGCTGAATTTATTTCAAGCAATCTCTTATCTAGCTTTCTTACTTTTGACATCCTATTAAACAGATAATTAGAAATTAGTTAACAATGAGCAATGAGCAGCTGATAATGTCGAATAGATAAGGAATAGTGCAATCAATAACAAGTTATGTATGTGATGATAACGTGATATGCGATAAGTGATAAACTAATGACGTGATAATATGGAGCACGATAAGAAAATCAATGATCTAATGATGTGATAAGAAACTCAAATCAATTCCAATGAGCTAAATCACGATACTTTTGATGATTGAATCACGAATTTTATGCTTTCCAAAACTTGGGGGAACTATGGATGAATTATTATGGCCCTAAATTAACTTTCGATTCACCTGTGGACCAACTATGCTCTTTTATAATACACTGTATTTGCTAATTGAGGCACTGAACCAAAGTTATGAAGCGTCAGCAGAAAAACTGTGGAGTCTTCCGTCTCAAAGTCTCAAGTTCTCACTTCTCAATGCCAATGACAGAGACGTCTGTAATTCATAGGATTTATGGCTGCGGTTGAGCCAAACAGTAGAAGGGGCAACAGTGATAGTATTGCAAGCATTGGAATCGGGGAAGGCCTTGAAATCCTTTATGAATGCTAGACCAGAGGGTCAGACTGGGTCTAGTTTAGAGTGAATCTGCATATGTGAAACAGATACAGTGCAAGTATGGAGCCAAGTATGGAGCCAAGATTGGTACGGTATGGAGCCAAGCACGGGCCAATCATGGACCAAATTTCCTATCAAGGTCATATCTGATTAAGACTGCAAATGTATTTGCTGGGTGTACCGAAGCCTCCTCCAATTTCATTTCTACACGAGAGTTCAAACCGGTTGTGTGCACGCTCCAAGCAGCAGACGAATGAAGAGCCGTATTAGTATCATAACCTTAAATAGACCTAGACTTCAAGCTCTGAGGTTGGGGCTTATAATGGTCTAGAATTTGCTTTTAATGGTGTAACAACAAAGAGGTTCAGTCATAGACTCATTGTGATTATAATTACTGTTGCTCAATTCATATTTCAGTGGTACAAGTGTCCAAGTGATACAAGTATAACTTGACACACAAGTAATAGCGACTTGCTATAGTAGTCTGAGCAGGTCCAGGATTAACCAGTGAAGAGTGGGCAAGTCACCGAGATGCAAGACCATGGAGGCCAGTAGGACAGTAGGACAGTAGGACAGTAGGACAGTAGGACAGTAGGACAGTAGGACCAGGGTAGTTAAATAAGGTACTCAAAGATGTACGCCTAGTAAACAAGATATTTCATAGATAACACTAATCAAGTAAATTACTGACTTAATTAAGAATTGTTTCAGACCAAAATTCTCAAACTTTACACGAATGTTTTGAGGAATGTTAGTCTCTCCTTTAAGATTTGTCAACACTGGCATGAGTTATAGGCTCTAGGCTAGGCTCTACACTAGGCTATCGGTACATGGAGCCATCTCTGAAGCACTCCACAATAACCTATCATACCAGCGTCCACCTATACACCTTAGCACACCCAAGCACACCCAAGCACACCCAAATTGAGAACAAACAAATGAAAGGCATATAATGGTTATGAATTTAGCTCTATATGCTTTCACTCGACTCGTCAAATTGAAACACCTAGCCTGCTAGTGACTAGAAGGGGAAATTGGACATTTTAAGGTACAAAAATAAAGCCAGTACAGCTACACATCCTAGCCAAAGTAAACAACAGCGAAAAATCGTATACCAATTAAGCTATTGAATTACATATGATTATATGGTTACACGATCGCCATGCTCCACCACCCTTCATGGCCCAGCGTGCTCACTGGGCCCACCACAGTGTCTGCTCCAGCCCAGTTTTTCAGCTCGTCAGCTGCTAGCTCTCCAGCAGAGCTCTCCAGCTCTCCATAATGCCCTACCATATCCATTTCCAGACAATGTCAAGCCAATAATCTATAAACAGTTAAACTCATTGTCTCCCATTGATCCTCATTATAGTCTAATGTACGGTATACAACCGCCTTGTTACACAAAGCTGCAAGAATAAACAAAAAGGAAAAATTCTCACAACTCCTTTCCAGCCAAAAAAAATTTTCTTTATATATAGAAAATTAGCCGCTGTTTAAAAAAACAACTTACACCAACATCGAAGTAACCTCTCGATATTGTATCATTAGACATAGTAGAATCTTGTCCTTTTGACCACCAAGTAGCAGAAGCATATATATCAAAAGTAGAGGTTGTCAAAAGCACACATTCATTGCCAAAGCTAGTAAAGAGGCCACACATTTTTTGTTACCGCCCCTTGTTTTTAGCCTTGAATTTGAATTGAATCTTTGATAATTTATCTTTGTATTATCCTTTTGTTTGGTTCACATTTCACAGAAGTTCACATTTCACAGAAAGTTCCACTGGCAATATCCTAGAACCTTTGGCTTTCAAATTAGAAGTATTACTTCTTCCACACACATTCGTTAAATCCTAATATCAAAGTCCATTTATAATAGTCCAGAACTAAAATTAATAGTCTGTTTTGATAGTTATAATCCAACTCAAGTCTTTCTTTATTGATACCCTTTCATAATACCCCAAAAATAAAACATTCACTGTTTTTAATTCACTTCAAACTTTTTTTTAGTTCCATAATATTTTTAAACAGGATTTTTTTAACATTGTTTTAACATTTAATTCAATTTTTAACCCTTGCATATAACATACTCATAAGAATACCCCAGTTTAAAATGTTATATCAAGCCACCGTATTATTATATGCTTTGAGCCTTATAAATGGTAATATCATTGATATCACAAGTAACAACAAAAGAAATGATGATTCATTGAATTTGAAGAGAGCAGACGACGATGGTAATACTAACAGCAATGACTGGAATAACTTTTTCAGTAATTTGCCTGGTTCTTCATCTTCAAATGATAACTCTTCAAGTGATGATAAATCTGATGATACTAAAACGTCAAGTTCGAGTTCATCTAGTTCTCCAACCACTTCAGATTCAGACTCAGATTCAAGCTCAAATCCAAACAATTCAAACTTCAATGATTGGATTAATTCCTTATTTAATCCATCTTCAAATTCTTTGAGTACAACTGATGATGATGTTGATTCTTCAAGTGCTACCCCAACAGAAAACACTTCTTCTACTATTCCCGCTGTTACTTCAACTAGTGATGATTCAAATAGTACTTCTTCACCTGTTCCCACTCAAGTTAAGGCTGGTCAAAGCACTGATTCGGCTACTCCAGAAGCTTCTACTCCTGTTGCAGATGAACCTTCTACTGATGATAATACTGATACCACCACAGACAAAGGTACTACAGAAGAAGGTACTACAGAGGAAAAAACCACTGAAGATCCAACTACTGATGCTGAAACTGGTGTTCCAGAAGCACCAACTGTATTACCAAGTACTACTTCAACACCTACCACCACTTCAACACCAACCACAACCGAAACACCTACCACCACTTCAACACCAGCCACAACCGAAACACCTACCACAGCTACTCCAACCACCACACCAACTGAAGATGCTACGTCATTAGTCGAACCTTCAGATGCCGATACAGGTACTGCCACAGCTTCTGATAAGGAAACTGCTACTCCAACTGCAGTTGGTTCTACTGATACCCCAACTTCAGAGTTCGCAACTGCTTCGGATTCTGAACTTTCAGATACTACAACACCAACACCTGAACCAGTGTCTGATACCCCTACAACTACTGATTCAACAGCTGAGGCAGATACCAAAGTTCCAACAAGTGATCTTGAATCAGCTACCGAATCTGAATTTGCTTCTTCAACTACTGAGAATCCAGAGACAGAGAAAGCCGATACTACCACTAGTGATGAACCTACCTCATTGGTCCTTCCAACTGATTCAGAATTACCAACTTCAGCTGTTGACACTGATACTACTAGTCCAACTAGTGATACTACTTCTTTAGTTGATCCAACAGATTCGGAATTACCTACTTCTGATACTACTTCTGAATCTGATACTGCTACCGATGATACATCATTAACAGAAGCTACTATTAGCCCAACAACGTCTGCAACATCAGATGTAACAGATGTAGCATCAGATGTAGTTGTTCCATCAGAAGATGCTTTTTCAACTACTGCTTCTCAAGAAAGTGAAATATTTTCACAACCAACCCAAGTAGCTTCGGTTTCTGAAGAACAATTGATTTCAACTCCAATCGAATCTGCTACTCCATCTGAATTTACTTCAGCAGTCGTCACCCCAGAATCCGTCATTAATGCTGTTTCTGAATCTGAGACTGAAGTTGCTAGTGCTACTACTATTGCAAGTGAATCCGGTAATCTTGCTTCAACTACTTTAGCTTCTCAAGTGGAATCTGAAATTGCAGAATCTCAAACGGCTGCTACTTCAGCTCCTCAATCAGAGGTTGCTTCTGAAGTTGAACAATCAAAGACCACTGGTGCTTCAGCTACCTTATCACAAGAAGCTTCTCAAGTTGCTTCTAAGGTTGCTTCAAAAGTTGAAGAATCTCAAGTTGTTAATTCACAAGAAGCTTCAGAAGTACAGGTTTCAGATTTGGGTTCATCTCAAGTTCCTTTCGGTATTACCAGTGCCGCTACCAGTGCCAGTTTTGCTGCCAAACCAACTCATGAACCATCAACAACAGATGATAATGATTGGTTACCATCAGGATTGATTATCGAGGAGACCTCAGATGACGCATCACCAAGTACTGATGAAGAAATTACTAGAGCTACTTCTCAACCATCACAAACTTCAGGATTGCCAAGAGCTATCACCCCTGCCACCACCTCAGATCCTGGTAATAATTATGAAATTGTTTATATTGGATTTTCATCAGCTTTGAATTATCCATTTGTAGTTGAACATTCATTATCTTCAGCTCAAATTTTCCAATATTTACCTTCAGTATTAACTTTCCCATTTACTCAAGATAAAATTTATAATGATGTTTCAGTTAAAAGATTGATTCCATTTACAGCCCAAGGTATTGATTATACTATTACAGTTGCGGAAGTTTATTTCCCAACAAATTCGGTATCTGCATTATTACAATTTATTCAAGATTCATCATCTAAATTGTATAGAAATCCATCCAAAACTGAATCATCATTAGCATCATTGATTGATAAGCGTATTCCGTTAACTGGATTAGATACTACTTCAGGTTCAAACTCGGATTCTGATAATGAGGGTTATAATAATGGTTCAATTGACGCAGATGGTCAAAGTTCAAAAATGTCTTCCAACTCCAAAATCATTGGTATTACTATTGGTGGTGCTGCCGGTGCTGGATTATATATTTCATTGATGTTATTGTTATTTAAAAGATTTAAAAAGAATAATTCTATTGAATTACCTCCAAGTGACAGTGAAAGTAATGTTGGTATGCAATCTACCCATACCGAAGAGTCTGGTATAAGCGCCATGTTTTATAGAATCTTAGATTCAGGATCAGTGAATGGCGGAAACGGTGGCGGCGCTGTACAAATCAGTGAGCCTGTTAATGCTTCAAATTCATTAGGTTGGAACAATAATACTAGCCATAGTCCATAATTCATGCATAGTCACTACCAATTGACATTATTTTCTACTTCACATAAATGATTAAGCTGTAAAAGGCATAAATCATTTCATAATAATACCTCCTGGTATTTTTCATAGGATGCAAACATTCTAAATTTTTTCTATCTATTCGTAGCATGTTTGTATTAATAAAAAGTGTATTTTCAATCGAATGTTCTCTAGCCTTTGTATTCAGAGGTGTGTTACTATTATAAATTGTATTATTACATATGAACATATTTAACATACCATTTGGAAGAACAACCAAATCGGATCAAGTGTTAACATTATTAATGAATTGATTCAAGTCTTGGATAAATAAGGCCGAATCATTATCAAAGATTTCAAAAACTTCCTTATATTTTAAATCATTAGTTGACATCAAGTCAAATAAATAGTTTGCCAATTCTTCATCTTTTACGTTTATATACTTCTGAATCAAAGTTAGAATTTGCTCTTGTACTTTAGGTTTTAATTCCTCCAGCAATGCAGAAATATCTTCTATTTTCAGACTTTCTTCAACTTCATTTTGGTGTTTGATGTCTTGGGGTTGCCCTTGTTGAACCTCTTGGGGTTCTATATCTTTCATTTCATCATTTACAGGCTCAACGGCTGAGTCAGTGGGGGGTTGCACAGGGCCAGTGGGTGATTGGGCCTGGTCCTCTTTTCTATCCAAATTATCCATCTCTTCCTCTTGTTTTCTATACCTTCTATCCACCTTTTGGTGTTTCAAGCTGTCAATATACTTAAACTTATTATTGACTAAGTTATCTTCATAGCTCTTTAAGCCTTTTAACTTGTTTAGTAAGTTTAATTTATGGTCTTTTTTGAAATTATAACTGGTGAGTTTCTTATTATACAATTGGTTGATATTCTTTTCATATTGAGTGCTTAGCATGACTTCGTACTCTTCATCATTTAATTCTTCATTTTCTTCAGGTTCCTTAAAAACGTTATCATTACTATTGGTGGTATTACCATTGATGATTACTTTATTAATTAAAGACTTGGATTTCAATCGTTCTTGTTTTCTCTTTAATTGACGATTTTCTTTCTCTTTAATTAATACTTTGGATCTAAATTTGATCAATTCTTTAATAATTACCTTTTTCATATTATTTGGGATATCAATTAACTCATTAGCATCAACTTTATAATTATTGAAATATTCAATTGATTTATTTAACTCGTCATCTTCTTGTCCTTCATACGAAGAGCTTGATTTAATCAACGAAATTAGCTTCGTTGATACTGTACCATAATCACCATCACTGCCATTGTTCAACTCATCAATAAAACTTTCATTATAAAGTACATTGGAACATAATTTCTTTAAATAAGAAAGAGCCGGTTTAATTCTATTAAGCTCAAATAAATCATCAACCAACACAAATACCGTCAAGTTTTCATTATTCAACATGGACCAAGTGTATGTCAGAAACAAATTATTCATAATTTGTTCGATATAGAACTTTGGCAAGTGTTTAAAATCCTTTAAAATGATTAAACCATACTGTTGTTTTTGGGTCTTGATCAAAGATTGAAATTGGGTTAATTCAATATATTTCACCACTTCATGGTTAATTTCAGCTTGAAACTTTTCGTTGTTCTGTTTAATAATCTTATTGATTTCTTGCAATTCAAAATCTTTCGGTATTGGGATCTTTATGCTTTCAGATGCTAAGGGTGTAAGGTATTTTGAGGGAGTACTAAGCGACTCTAAATCATTAGAACCTTCATTTGTTGGTCTAACATGGATCATTTCCAACAGTTTCACAATATTTTAAGTACTTTTCAGCAACTTACAACTGCAACTAACAACCTTATCACTATGAGACAGCGTAACCTTCGAAATACAAGCAGCAATCAGAAGTTATAAGCAAAAGCTTTCAGCAAAACCTTTGGCACGAAACTGAAAATTATGGCCAGAAGCGCAGTTCGCGATGACGAGAACTGGACTGAGAACTGGACCGAAGACTTGGATGAATAAGAAATGCAGTTCCAGTTACCGTCAGATGTGTTTAGTGATATTGAAGTGTTAGAGCAGACAAAGATCGAAGAGTTCATACCGTTAAAGCAAAAAGTCATCGATTCTCCCAATGATATTGCAAAATGGGATAAACTATTCGATTTGATAGACACTCGAATCAATGAGCTTTACCAACGAGGAATCTCCAACGAGTTCAAGTCGTTTATATATAAAAGTTACACGGAGGTGTTGAACCGATTCCCCTACTTGGTAGAGCATTGGAAGCGGTTTCTGATAGTCGAATATAAGTTGAATGGCACTGAAAGCAGTATAAGAGTGTTGGAAAAGCTGGTTAATGCATGTCAATATTCTATTGATTTATGGAATGATTACCTTAGTGCACTATTATCTGAGCCAAAGCTAACACCAAAGGATGAATTACTACAGGCGTTTGAAACCTGTGTTAAGTTAAACGGCCATCATTTCAATAGCCATCCAATATGGGATAAATACTTACAATACTTGAGTGAAAATAGCATGGAAGACCAATTAATCGACACTTATTTGGGTTTACTTCGAATCCCTTTGTATGAATATGCCAAGTACTACAACCAATTCATGGAAATCAATAAGAATTATGGTATTGAAACTATACTAAGAGATGATGTTGATAAATTCTTGAATAAATATCATAAAACAATGGATGAATTGTCAGATGTCGAAAAAACATCCATTATTGATGAGTTTAGTTATGAAACTTTTATCAAGACCCAAGTTGCTGTTAATAACAAATGGGAGTTTGAGTCATTATTAACAATAAATGCTTTAGATTTGACTAAATTCAATGAAATTAATACTCAAAGCCAACATTGGATATCATATTTAAACTGGCAAATTGATAACCATGATCCCCAAAACATCGATGAAGTCAATGGGATAATTAATTTGTTTGAAAGGTCTTTAATACCCAATTGTTTCAATGAAACTTTATGGTTAAAATATTTATCATTTATGAACACACTAGACGATAAATTTCAATTAATGGATGCAATCTACTCAAGATGTATCAATAAGTTTTTACCGTTGGATAAACCACTCATTCGATTCAACTATGGCCGGTTCTTAATTCATTTTAATCATTTTAGCTTGATGAATGATTATTATTTCGATTTGTTGAAATATTTCACCGGTGACAATTACTTACACCGATATTTCAAACTACAATTTGAACAAAGTTTTAAAAATCTATTGATCAATTGGAACCAAATTTACCCAGACTTTATACCATTTTTAGAATCAACTATTGATAATTATTTCAATGAAAATGAAAAACCAAAGGACAAAAAGACTAACGATTTCGAAACTATAGATTTGACATATCAAAATCTATTATTGAAGTACTTAAATGATCAATCTATTTTAATAATGACTAATCAGTATTTGGAGCTAATTAATCAATCAGATGACATCAAAAAGATACGAGAATTCTTTAATAAATTTAGCACTGCACCACAGTTGAAGAATGATATTGGCTTTTGGAAATTTTATGTTGAATTTGAAGGTTATAAGCAGTTTAATTTTAGGAATCTAAGTAAGATTATAAACTATGTTCAATCATTTACAAATTTACCTAAAATTACAATCAATGAATTTTTAACTATTCAGCATAATTTATACTCATCAAACTATAATCATTATTTGAATCAATTACCAAACGATAAGTCATTATTACTTTATACAGCTAACTTGTCCATGTCAATTAATCATAATCAGTCTTTATCTAATCGATTCGACGGGATAAATATTAAAAAAAATTGGGAAAATCCTGGTATTAATATCCCATACAAACCTGATATAACAAATAAGTTAATTGAGTCAAAATTCCTGTTGTTGAATGATGATTTGCCTACTTTACCTAACTTTAAAAACGTTGAAAAGACTAATAATCCAATACCTTATCCAAAGAGCTGATTACTTAAGGGTGTCTAATTCAAATCACCTTGCCTTCCAATAATAATCAAATCATCTCTAGTTCTTGCATTATGGGTACACCTATTATCACCAAAGACTTCTAAGTATTTCAATTTAGGACATTTAGTACTTAATAAATTTAGAATTTGATCGTCTACTGCTCTAACAAACCCTATATCCAATGAAGTTAAATTAGGGAAATGCAATTGTGAATAAAACTTCAATTTCTCTTCATCATCCAGTTCTTCATCTTGACCCTTTTGAATATTTAATTTTAATTCATCTTTATCATCAGTTAGAATTTGCCAAAGGAAATTTTTTGATAAATTAATGGAATTTAAACTTAACTCAACTATTGAATGAGCAGAATGAGATAAGATTGAATAAATAGAATCATTATTTAACTCAACACATTTTGATAAATTCAAATATATCAACCCCCCATTATTATTCCAATCATCAAAGTTTAATTCATTTGTAATTTGATCCAAATTTCTTAAAGATAATGATGTTAATTTGGGTAGTTCAAATTGGATTAAACTATTCAAAAAATTGTCAGTCAAATTGGTACATCCATCTACATTTAAAGTGGTCAATGAAGAAGAACTAATTGATAATAGATTAATCAATAATTCATCAGTGATTAGTTCTTCATTTTGAGGGTAGCTAATCTCTAAATTTTCAAGGTAATTAGCAGTTAAATAATGGGGTATCAATTCATAAATTTCAGAAGAATTAATTCCATCTAATCTTGATAATTTTAATGTGGTCAAATTATTACCACAATTTTCAAGCAAACTGATTAAAGAATCATTACCAAAACGATGGGTATTACGAACTTCGAATTTTTGTAGTTTATTACCACCATTTTCAAAGAAGTCTTGCCACATTAAATCACTTATGAGAAAAGGACCATTTAAATTTAACTCGGTCAAATGAGTCAATTTATCATTATAATAGACCAAATTGTCATTATGAAGTTGTCCACACATAAATAATGTCAAACTTGTTAAATTCGGACAATATGAAGCGATTTTGTTAAAAGAATCACTATCAACATTTGAACAGTCCCAAAATTCCAAGTTTGTTAGTTGGGGGTTCAAAAATAATATCATAGTTGAATCATTTAAAGATCTATTTTTTGATAAAATCTTAGAAATCTTAGTCAAATTCACCGTACCTATATCACCTAAAGCTTCAACCTGGTCAATATTACTAGTAATATATTTGATACAAATATCTTGCAATGAAGGTATTTTAACTACTGATTTGTCTAATAGAGCTTTGGCCACTCTTTTTCTTTTACGCTTAGCACTCATTTGATTCTTACGTTTGTTTCTTTCTTGTTTAGCAAGATCTTCTTTACAATCTTCACATAAATATCCTCTTCTTATTTTATCATACCTTGAATAAACGTTTAGATTGAATTTCTTCCCGCAATCCACACATTCATCTTCCTCGCCGTCTTGTTTGTATTCGTCGCCTAGTTCAAAGTCCGCATCACTGGATACATCAGGGTTACCGCCGTCGCTATCATCGTCATCACCTCTAGCGGCTCTTCGTTTCCGTCTGGCTGCAATTCTGATCTGCTCGATCTCATCGTCCTCAGGCACGGCGATAGTGGCTCTTGTTCGCCGGGCAGCGGCAGCGCCAGCACGAGAACCAACATCAGCATCAGCACCAACATCACCAACATCTCCATCTCCATCTCCATCCTCCAAACCGTCTGCCTCCCCATCACCTTCTACATTATCACTACTGTTGGCTGCATCCTGTTCGCGTTCTCTTCTTCTTCTGAACGCGTCCGTGATCCCTTCCACCTTCAAAAACTCCGTCAAAGCAGAGTTGGGTCCTCTCACATTGGAGTTCCCACCATTCCTCGATCTTCTTGACATCTCTGACCCAATATATAGCCTAAATCTTCCTCCTTAACCTCGAATCACCAAATTAGCCGCCGTTAGAAATCTTGCAGAACTGCGCGAAAGTCAAGGGAGAAAAAGAACATTGAAAGGTTTCGCCACTTAACGATAATGCAAGTCATATTTAAGGATTTCAAGAAACAGAAGGTTACTGTTGAGGTGGAGTTAGAGGACACCGTATGTAGAACATTGACGATTGAAGGTTTTGAATGGAATTTGTTCGAATGATTTAGACCGATTGACGCCGCATGGGGCCGGACCAAACCGAGCTGAATCAGTTCAGAAGTTCAGTCGATGTTGGCTGATTCAACGTCTAGAAATGCCAAAGGACTATACTAACAAGCTTATAGGTACTTCAAACCAAGCAGAAAGTAGCAAACGAAAAAAATTGTGATGTTTCCCAATTGAAATTCGTTTATTCTGGAAGAGTATTGGTAGATGAGAATACTTTGGAGTCTTATAAGATCAAAGAAGGTGATTCGGTGATCTATATGATTTCCAAAGCTAAGAAGACCGCTTCTTCAACCCCAAGCGAATCAAAACCTCAAGATCAAACCTCGGCAGTACCTCCTGCCACCACTGAGGCTGAAGCTGAAAACCCTACTTCGATTTCCACTTCAGCTACTGAGCCTAATACTGAAGCTAGTTCCATCCCTCAAAACTCCTCTTCTGATTTCACTCAAGGTAGTGAAAGAGAAGCCAGTATTCAAAATATAATGGAAATGGGGTATGAAAGATCTCAAGTTGAAACTGCTTTAAGAGCTGCATTTAATAACCCACATCGTGCCGTTGAATATTTGGTTACTGGTATTCCAGAAAGCTTACAACAACAAGCACCACCACCTCAACTTGCACAACAACCTGTTGGTAATGAGACCAACCCTGACGCCGAGTCGACTAATGCTAATGTTACAGATGACCATGATGAAGATCATGGTGAAAATCTTTTTGAAGCAGCAGCAGCAGCCGCTAATCAGGGCCAAGGTACTAGGGGCGCTGAAGGAGCTGGTGATAGGTCTGCCGCTGGTGGTGCAGATTTAGGTGATGATGCCCAATTAAATTTATTAAGAACTGCTTTACAAACCAATCCAGAATTGATTCAACCATTATTAGAACAATTAGCTGCTTCCAACCCTCAGGTTGCTCAATTGATTCAACAAGATCCAGAAGGGTTTATCAGAACCTTTTTAGGTAGTGGTGATGACTTGGGTTTTGAATTTGAAGAAGGTGAAGGTGAAAGTGGCGAGGGTATGATGATTGGTTCTGGAGATGGCCAAGATGGCCAAGATGAACAACCAGGGACAGTAAGAATAGCATTGACTGAGCAAGATGAAACTGCCATTAATAGACTTTGTGAGTTAGGGTTTGACCGTAACTTGGTTATTCAAGTTTACATGGCTTGTGACAAGAACGAAGAAGTTGCTGCTGATATTTTATTTAGAGATATGTAACACTGAACATCCCAATCTTTTGTATATTAGTTTACATCCTGAAACATCAAAAATTTCAAAACAATCTTTAGTTCAGGTTAAATATATATTTCAAAACAATAATTATCATTGCTCTTTCATTTCAAAACCAGGACTTAACATTGCTCTTTATTTCAAGGTAACCATTGGATATTCTAGTCTATAAGCTCTATAAATTCTAAATCATCAATTCAGTGAAATCTTTTACCATTCCATAAGTCTCAATCTCTATATCATCAACTGGGTTATTTCCTGGTCTATCAACAATGATTGAATTCAATTTAGCTGCTTTAGCTGCTTTAACTTCATTGACATTGTCACTTAAGAACAACACTTTGTGGGGCTTATCTTCATACCCTATAGACTTTAAAATGTTTTCATAAGATGATTGGTCTTGTTTATAGCCTGATGTGGTAATATCGAAGTAGCCAGACAAGTATTTATTCATATCAATTGATTTCAAGTCGGGATCAGGCGATTCAACATAAGCAAATAGTAATTTCTGAGCCTTAATACTACCAGAAGAGTAGATATACACTTTTCTGGTGCTAGAAAACAGCAGAATCAAGTCGATGGCATCAGGATAGACTGGGGCCACGATGTCCCCTTTTTCATACCCCAATTTCCACACATACCCTTGAAATGACTTCAAAATCGGATCTTTGACGTCGTCATTGACCAATTGATTGATATGGTCAATCAAATCTTGGGCCGAATCGGTCTTGGGGAACTTGACGACTATATTATTGATCTGATTCATCTCATTATCGTCTCCCTCCTCCAGTATGGGTTTGGTGGCCAATGGATAGTCCAATTTCTGCACAATGGAGGAGAATCGTTGGCTGAAGTATGGGTAAAGAACGTCTTTGACAAACAGAATTGAGCACACGGTGCCTTCTATGTCTAGCAAAAGCACGTCAACATCGTACTCCCCTTTCCTTGCCCTCTCGCGGTGGGTTTCTTGCCTTTTTGCGGTGCCTTGCGATGTCTTGGGGCGCATTGCTTGGGGGGTTGCCATGTTTTGTGGTGTGTTTGTGGTCTGCTTCCGCCGTGTCCTATCTTCAATGCTCAACAAAAATCATTAGCATGCGAAATCGTCTTGGTTGGTATAACATCTTCAGATAGCCAAATATCTTGAGCGGGACGGAAGTGGGATCAGGTCGGCGATGTCTGAAGGGTCAGAGCATGGTGTTCCATTATTTGAAGAGCAATTGGATTATGTAGACGAGGACCATATCCAGGAGTTTGCTAAGGCGCTAGTGTGGGATGAAGCGGACTATCATGACGATATCGAGTACGGCAAGGACAATGAAGCGAGTAACGGTGGCAACGACAGCAGGAACGGCAGCGTGGTCCAAGGCACCAAGCAAGACTTCAAGCAGGAAGCAGACAAATTGGAGCAAGTCGAAGGGGAGGAATTGGCCCCCACCTTAAGCCCTGTCAAAAGACCAGTAAAGATAACATCCAAAAGCGATTGGTACCCTGTTCATACAGTTATGCCACCCGGTAAGACCAAGAGACCGAAGTCGAAGACAGGAAGCGGCAAAAAGGATAGAGTGACGAATGAATTTAGAGCAAATATAGGCTTCACCTTATTGCGATGGCCCTTACTAATTTTTGTTGGAATTTGGATTATATTCTTATGTATAATCTATTCAATAGTAAGATTTTATGTTGCATTACTGGAATACTATTTGACTTGGGTAGGCGAACGGAAAGTACTAAGAGACAAACTAAGGAAATCGAAAACTTATGAAGAATGGATCGAAAACGCTTTAAATTTGGATCACTATCTAAATCTACATAAATGGTCCATAAACCCTAAATTTTCGTATTACGATTACAGGACTATCAAATTGACTATATCAAGATTGAAAAAGCTAAAGGATTCCAAATTAGACCATGAATTACTAGTATTCTTACAAGGATGTGTCAAACAAAACTTTGCCGGTATTGAAAACAGACAATTATATAGCCATAGATATTATGGTACCAAAAACTTAGTTGAAACTTATATTGAATTAGTGGAAGAATGTCTTGATTACATTTGTAATTCTGATAAGATCAACTTTAATGCTAAACGGAAATTCTTCAGGATTATTCTGAAAAATTATGGTAAGAGTGCTTTGTGTTTAAGTGGGGGAGCGTGCTTTGCTTATAATCACTTTGGAGTTGTAAAGGCTTTGCTAGATAACGATTTATTGCCTTCAATTATCCTGGGTACTTCCGGTGGGGGGTTAATAGCGGCAATGGCTTGTACTAGAACTGATGAAGAATTGAAAAAGCTATTAGTGCCCCAACTAGCAAGAAAAATCACCGCTTGTGAAGATCCCTGGTATGTTTGGATCCCAAGATTCTGGAAAACAGGTGCAAGGTTCGATTCGATCACTTGGGCAAGAAAGTCGAACTTTTTCACAAGAGGATCAATAACTTTCCAAGAAGCTTTGAAAAGAACAGGAAGAAAGTTGAACATTTCAACAGTTCCAGCTGATCCTCATTCACCTGTTATTTTATGTAATAACATCACATCGCCTAACTGTATTATCTGGTCTGCTTTATTGGCCTCTTCAGCTGTTCCAGGGATTTTGAATCCAGTGGTATTAATGATGAAAAATCCTAACGATAATAAGGTTATACCATTTTCTCTAGGTAATAAATGGAGAGATGGGTCTTTAAGAACCGATATTCCAATAGATGCATTGAATACTTACTACAATGTCAATTTTTCAATTGTATCACAAGTGAATCCACATATTCTGTTGTTTTTTTATGCTCCAAAGGGGACAGTTGGAAGGCCAGTTGCAATATCTAGAAGATATACTAATAGACATCAGTTTGAATCATTTAGAGGAGGATTCTTAGGTACTGCCATTGAACAACTATTAAGATTAGAGATCACTAAATGGCTAAAGATCATCAAGACTTTAGACCTATTGCCCCATTTGTTAGAACAAGATTGGCTGAATATTTGGTTGCAAAGGTTCAGTGGTACAATAACCGTTTGGCCAAGGAACAAATTAAAGGATTTTTTGTACATCTTAAGTGATCCAACTGAAGCTCAAATGGAAGAAATGTTAATGAAGGGCCAAAGATCAATGTTTCCTAGATTATTGTTCATTAAACATAGATTAAGCATAGAAAGAGCAATAGAAAGAGGTAGAAAATTCACCAAACTATCTAACCAAGCTGAGTCTACTCCAGTACCTTCATCAAGAGAGTCCGGATCCCAACCCTTGCGTGCTGGCACCAATGGGTTTGACATACAGACAGTACATTATGATGACGAGATAATTGATGACGATGACGATGTAACCGATTCAAGTGAGGATGAAGTAACTAAACTTGGACCATCGCCCTTTGATACCAGGTATAACGAAGTGTCTGAGGACGAACAATCGGATGGTTTCTCTAGTGGCAGTGACAGCAGAACTGCTAGTCCCGAATTCAACGAGTTTGGATTTGGGAATCTTCTAGGATCCAATAGCGACGAAGCTGATAAAGACAAGGATAAGAGACGGTATACGATATTTTAGGTATAAATTCAAGGACCGATAACGGCATACGATAGGTATAAATTCAATGACAGATAACGGTATACGATAGGTATAAACTCAAAACAATGACAATATACAGACACCTGCTAAGCATTGGAGGCTTTAGTGAAATAACTATTGACTTTGTTACAGTCAGCTATATCACCATCGACTTCTAGAATGTACTCTATATAATCTATTGATAATGGGATGCTTTTGGCTTCCAAGTGCCGTTTTTCGTCCAAGCTGAAGTCAGATAGGACCCACGAAGCCATTGTATCCTTTGTGGCATTCGATGGCTTGGGACCTATCCCAATTCCAAGCTTGTAACAGTTTCCATTGCTGATATCTTTAAGAAACCTATGAACAGACTTAATACCATTGTGAGACTCGTTCTTCTTGAACTGTGAGAGCTTGACTTTGGCCAAGTTGGATTCAAAATCGTCATAAACCACTATCAAAACAGCCTGGTCTGGTCGTATCTTGTTGCCATCGAAAAACTTTCTTAATGCCTTGTCTGACTCATTCATATAGCAATTAGACTTAACAAACATGATATTGTTCACGGTTGTCATTGAATAAACGGTTTTTTTAGTCAATTGTTTGGCTCCAAAGTGCTCAATCAAATGTTTAAGCACAAAATGGCCACACGAATGTCTCGTCATGCTGCCAGGATTGCCGATGGAGAAGATCACGATGGGTTCTGTCATTGTGCTGCCATCAACGAAACGAGAAATAGCGAGCAGTCAGAAAAAGTGTTGATAAGGTGACAGTATGAGTGGGAAAGAGCTCAGCAACGCTGGAACGGACGATGGGCTTGAGGACTTTGGGCTTGAAGGCGCTGGACTTGGAGGTACTGGACTTGAAGGCACTGGACTGCTTGAAGGAGACGATGGCGCTATGAGTGAAGGAAACGAGGGAGAAGACGACGACGTGGATAGCTTTGGATCGTTTGATGATGCGTCGTTTGATGACTTTGAGGCTGCCGAAGCCACCACCGGCACCACCACCGGCCCAAGCCTCAAGTTCAATGCTGACGTGTTTGAAGATGAAGCAGAGTTGGACCGGAGCCTAGATATACTAATGGACAGCTTGTTTGACATCGAATCAAATGATGAGAATCAAGAAACATCAACGATCAATGAACTACTAGATGATAGATCCAATCAGATTTTCACCCAATTATCGACATTACCACATTTAAGACCCAATTACTGGATAAAGCTGAGAATACGTCACAATCTATTGATCAAACTAGGCATTCCTATAAACCTTGATGAAATCATCGATGAAAAATCCAACAGTGTAAACCATAGCAACAATAATAATGGATCGTTAATTCCTCCTGGATTGTCCCATAATAGGAGAAAATCAATCAACGAAGAAGATATCAAGTGGGATGGGTTTGCTATACCCGATTTCGACTCTTTAAATATATCAAACGAAGAGAAATTGGAGCTAATTGATAATACTAATGAGATCTTATCTAACATTGAAACTGATAATTTGAATAATTCAAGCAATTCGTTCTTGCAAACTGGAGATGATTTCCAACTAAAGGAAAAACTCAACCAATTACAACACAATTATGATCAATTGTTAAAGCTAAGCAGTATATGGAACCATCAATTCAAAGAACATAAACAGAACTTCGAAATCTACGAATCGGTGGTTCAAAACTTCATTGGTTATAGCCAAAAGCTAGAAAGAGATGCATTATTAAGTAATTTAAAACACTTGAAGAACAAATCAAAGAAGAAGAAATCATTATGGAGGTAGGCTTTACTTAGTATACATTATATTTCTAAATATACATATCTAACTATATTAAACAGGCGTAATGTTTATTTACAATTATTGTTGTTGGAAATTGAAGAAAGACCCTATGTCTTCGGTGAAATAGCTATCGGCCCCCGACTGTAAGTTCATATTGATGAATGTATTATCAATAAAATTGGTAGTCAATGTGCCACCCGGAGTTTGGGGGATAGTACTATCGTTCAAGTTATTCTGATTGTTGTCTTCATGATTATTATTTACAGAATCATTAATCATACTGGAAATGTTAGGTGACTGGGCCCTAGTAGGAGGCAAACTAACTCTGACATCAGGAAATAATTGTGTTGGTTCGAAATTTTCAAAGAAATTTTGATTGGTTGGCATATTCTCTGTAACTAATGAAATATCAGGGAATGAATGATGAGAACTATTTGGTGAAGTCTCAGATCTTGATCTTTGCATTGAATCAGAATCGGTGGTATTATAACGTTTATCAATATTACCTTGGGTTAATGGCTTTTTAATTTCTTGAACCAATTTTTCAAAATCGTTTTTGGTTGGATCTGGATGTGGTTCGTATTGTTCACCTCTTGGTGATACGCCTGAAGCAATCAGATGACTTGGTGAAATAAATTCATTGCCTGGAGTTCCTGGATGACTTTCACCGTTACCGCTACCACTAGCACCGTTTGGACCATTTGGACCATATTGTGATTTTCCATAATAAGCTTTTAAATTCTTTTCAGTATCAGCAGCTCTTTTAGCACTACTCATTTCTTGATTCATGGCTTGTCTACTACTTCTTTCGATAACTTCAGCACGCTTCATTTTATCACTAGCATACTTATCAAATAACTTATGTAATACAGAAGCAATTGGAAAATTAACTGATAATTGTTTTAAAACCTTTCTCAAAATGACTAAAGAATCAGAAGCAGTGGAAGCAATTAATTTATTAGTGGAATCAACGTGATAAATTAACATCAAAAGGGCACTGTAAACAATGTAAACAAAAACCACTGGACAAAATTGAACCAAATTCTTCTCTAATACGATTCTAGCAATAATTGATATCATTCTTGCAGCTTGGAATGAAATCCCCCAAGATGGATATTTATAATTATTTGGATTTGTTGAATTTGATCTTGCCATTTTGATTAAATTTGATCTGTGAATCAAATATAATCGATTATAATATTGAGCATTTAAAAGACAACTATAAAAGTCTTGTTTTGATTCATCATTTAAAGAAAAGGTCAATTGAGGTGGTAAATTCGTAAACCAAATTCCCATCAACATATCACAATGTTGAATGATTGAAAATTTATTCTTACGTTTCATTGATTCTGCTTTAACGGTATATTGATGTCTTACAATTATACCAGTAATTTCAGCCAATTTAACCAAATGAATAAAGTATAATGCATGTTTTTCATTAATTGGATAAGTAGAAACAATCCCATTATCTGGATCATTTTCATCAAAATCATCCATAGTTAACATTGGAACATCACAATCATTTAAATCAATTACCGTAGGTCTACCAAATGCAATTGCAACATTACGATCTTTTTCAAATAAACACCACCAGACCCTTCTCCATACTTTCTTTTCATTATTGGATAAAGGAGAATTCGAAACATCTCTATGAATACCAAACCCTTGAGCTAAACCAATTGCCACTCTAGTCCAATAAAAAGAATTTTTAGTAACATCTTCAGGACCTTCCCAATAAGTTCCAATTAAAATTAAAGTTTGAACAATTGCAATTGGATCACTTTCATAATTGGTTTCATATAAAGCTTTAGCTCTTCTGAAAAAAGTCAAACAAGCTAAATTATTTGAATTATTTGAATCTAATAATAAAGGATTAGTTGAGATTCTACAACCACATAATAATACAGCTTGGAGTAACATTAAAGGAGGATTATCGTTTGGGTCCGAAAACTTAGTCATAAATTCTGTCCTATTAATCACAGGCATTAAAGGATGCACATGTTCAAAATAAGTATTAATTAAATCTAAAGCCAATTCTTGATCAGGTAATAAAAAGGCACCTCTAATTTTCAAAATTTCCAATTCTACAGAATCCAACGAGTTTTCACTTACATCGAAAACATCTTCATTAAGCTGAACATGATTATCACCAACACTTTGAGCAACAAGACCAACAGATGATGAACCCAAAAATGTGAATGAAGCTTTGGTTTTACTTAATAATAGTTCCTTTTTATGCACAGAAGGACGATTTTTATACTTGGAAGCCAAAGACGGAGGAATACTCACTTGAGATATATTCAATACCGGTTCACTTGAATTGATTTGGAATTTTTCAGGTGATTCGTCTCTACCAAATTCATTATCATTGTCGTTTTCTGCTTTAACAGTGGAATCAGAGCTGTCCTTAAGTTGCTTCTTTTTGGCGTCTGCCGACCCATTGCCTCTTTTCTTAGCGGCTGGCAATACACACTCACACCCAAAGGTAATACAATTAGTACATGGGATATGGATTTCAGCATCACATCTTACTTTCCGTGATCTACAAACCACACAAGCTCTTGAGCCTCTGGGTCTCTTGTATTTGATGGTGAACGCCTTCGGTTTCCCTGGCGTAACGCCTGGAGTGCCGCCTGGCGTAGCGTCTTTATCCTTACTGGCCTGTCCTGACATTTGCGGTGGCTGTCTTTCTGTGTTGCGGTTGTCTTTCTGTGTTGGGGTGAAAGTCCGTGTCCGTCTGTCTGTGCCTTCGCCTGGATATCTTTTCTTCCTAGTTACTATCCGCCTGCCTAGTTTCTGCCGTGCCGTGTCCTTCTTATACACTCAAGCAACTCAGCCGTTCAACTTCTTTGTAATCACCGTCAATGACAAAAACAATTAAGCGCCAACTACCCTTTTACTCCAGAAAATTTTGTTGATATTTTGGATTTTGAGTTACGCACCAAAGGTTCAGGATTGGGCTACCGCCTACGCCGCCGCGTAGCAAGGAGAAGAGCACGAGAGCACACTATGAGAGAAACACATAGTTGGATTCTTAGAAGTATGGAATGACTATGGAATATGGAGTGGACTATGGAATGGAATGGAATGGAATGGAATGGAATGGAATATGGAGTGGCATGGAATATAGTATGTCTGAACGTATGGAACAGATGGAACGCTGAGTGTCTGAATGTATGGTATATGTATGGAGAGTGTCTGAGCGTGGAGGCATGGAGCTGGAGGCATGGAGCTGGAGGCATGGAGCTGGAGGCATGGAGCTGGCCTAATTGGTCCAGTTGAAGCCTCCGTTGACGTGGAGGAAGAACTGGTCGTCCACTTCAGGCTGGTAAGGGTATGAAGGAGGTGTGGATGATGACTCTGAAGTCTGTAACATATCACCACCATTACTTTGGAGTGGGGGGATCTTATGCTGTTGAGACGGTCCTTGCTCAGTTGGCATTTGAGCCATGTAGTATGGCATTGGTGGTGATATACCGGTTCCAATTGCATTACTATACCCATTCGCTCCTGCCGAACCATTGACATATCTTGATGGGTCCCTATAATAAGGCGCTTGGTGTAGCTGGTCATGAATCGGCTGGGGTGGATGCGATCCGTCAGGTGGATGCGACCCATCAAAGGGGATTCCATGCATATGGTTGGCATTGTCCATCATTGGAGGATATCCCTGGTAATGCTGGTCCCCTTGGTTGAATAGGTGCTGATTCAACATGGCTTGGTTCATTAGTTGGTGGCGGATTTGATGATAATCCCCTTGGTCTATCATATTATATTCATACTCCATTGAATTATCATTGCTTTCTTTCTTGATCGTAGCTTCTTGGTGGTACGGTTGTTGATCCAATGTCTGTTTCTTTGTCCTTGGCTTCTTTGTCCTCTCCTTTTTCACACTGATGGTTTCAGACTTTGGAAATAGCTTGGTAGCATTGAATTCCTTGTAAAAAGCATCATTTTGGTTGGGGACTTTGAATGTTATGGTGTTGAACAATGGGAGCTCCGTATCTATATATTCTTGTTCATTAATTATGAATTCCTTTGTTTCATCGATCTTGGTTTCATCATTCAACAAAAAATTGATTTCAAATGACTTTACTGCATCCACACCGGTCCTTATTGATTGTTTGAACTTTGCATTATCCCTTAGAATCAATCTTTTAGCTCGATTGGTAAGATCTTCGTTAGGAGTGCTTTTGAAAAAGATCAAAATCACATATAAAATCCCTTTCCAATCATCCTTGATTGTGTCAAGAAAATCTATACATATGGTCGATTGGCTTTTGGCAGTTTCAGCAACAACAGGGATTTTCGAATCGGTATGGAAATTCAACACTATTAGTGCTAATGTCATACTGTAAACCAATGTGCTAGGTATAAATAGTCTTGCATTTTGTAACTTCATTAGTTTCAAAGTTTGGGCTATTTGAGCTATCATATAAGTACTTTGAAACGAAATCCCCCAGAACTTACTGTCATTTTGATCAGCCAATTTGATTCGATTGACCTGATATAATGCAATGTAATACAGTGATCCTAAAACACACGAATAGACGTTTTTGGAATTCGAATCGTTCAATGAAAATCTTAGATCCAATGGCAATTCTTTGAAAAAGATCCCTAGGAGAATATTATAATGCTTCATGCTGTATTGGTATTTCTTAAGGTGCTCCTTATTGTTATTGTACTTCGAATTTATGATCATATACTGGTCTCTGGTCATATTCCCAATGATCTCACTCAATTTGATTAGATTGATAAAATAATTAGCAACTAACTTATCATGAGGGTTATCAATAGACCATTCTTCACTTTCATACTTCACATAATCATCCAAGGTCAACATCTCGGCACTTGTTTCCTTTAAATCAATGGATTTGGGTCTTCCAAATGCCATGGAGGTAATATGATCCCTATAGCAAATGAACCACCATATTTTCTTCCAGAAGAAGCACTGCTTGGCTAATTTCAGCTTGAAGTGGCCATCGTCATTGTTAAACTTCTTATTTCTTTGGGTTAACAATGTAACTATATGGCTCTTGGACATATTCGTATGGAGACCATGCGATCTGGCAATTATAGCTGCCAGATGAAGCCAATAATACGGACCTCTTCCAATATCCTCGGGACCTTCCCAATGTAATGATAGTAAGATATATACTTGCACCATCACTGTGGGATAATTGAACACCAAATCACCTTCATCAACACCGCTACCATCGGTGTTACCGGCATATTCAAAAACACAATTGGAATCCATTAATGCTTTTACCCGGTTGAATAAAGTCTTGGAAACATTTGTAATGGACCCATTCGAGTCTAATAGTCCTGGATGTCGACAGGTCTTACAACCAGCCAATAGAATTGCCTGAATTAAGATCAATGGCGGTTGCTTATTGACATCAGGATCGTTGAAATGGGACATAAAGCTATCTTTATCAATAATAGGCACATCTGGGTATGAATACTTGAAAAAAGAATCAATTAGCACCAGGCATAAGAATTTCGAAGGAAGATGGAATGCTCCTCTAATGTTTAGCACTTGTAGTTCTGTTGCTATTTCCCTAGCATCATACCTTTTATCTATAGACTGTTCGGCATTGTAGGGTAACACTTCATCGGAGACCTCATCCACAAAGTATGAGTAGCAAGCTGGAGCACCATAATAAACGTAATCACTCAAGATCCTTCTTTGGCCAATTTTCAACCCATTTGAAGTGGTGGAATTGTCTAGGGGATTGAAAGTGGGAGCAATGTTTCTAGTCGATACATTTATAACCGGCTCATTGGGAACATAGTTCGGGTTTAAATCATTCGAATCTGACAGTGGAGGTAAAGGGATTGGGTCTGGTTGGACCAATGGAGTCTTTTCATATTCCACCTTGATTCCAATATCGGTTTTTTCAGCTTCTTCCTCCTTAGCTAGGATTAAATTCATTTCATTCGTAAGGGTGTCGTTAGGGTTCTTATCAGTTACTTGGTTCTTTCTCTTTTTCAGTTCAGGAAACTTGCATTCACAGTTGAACGTTATACAGTTGGTGCAGGGTATATGGACTTCGGCGTCACATCTGACCTTTCGTAGCCTGCAAACATGGCAAGCTCTTGAGCCTCGAGGCTTCCTGAATTTCCATACTTTAGTAGCCATTGGAGCACTGCAACCGCCTGGTTTCTGCTGATTCTCCTAATCCTACCGATATCGGCCGGTTTCTGGTGCTTTCTGCTGGTTTCTGTCAGCTAACGTTTCTGATGTGGTCCTACAAGGCCTTTGCCATCAACTGTGGTCTGCTGCCTCTCCAAACCAGCCAATTTGCCGGAATATCTGCTCAAATAATTTACTATCGTATTACGATAGTGAAATTCACTGCGCAATTCCTCAGCTCATCGTAATCTTCCCTTCGAAAATAACTAGAAACGTATAGAGAGGCCCAGAGCCATGGTATCGAACGAGTGGCAGAGCGTCTTGAAGATATCGGCGTCGATAGTCTCGATCATCTACGTGATTAATGAGGTATCTAAGCGGTTTGTAGAGGAGAAACCGAACCCAAAGTTGTCGAGGCTATCAGGTAGGAGCCGAGGGGTGGAGAGCTTAGTAGGCAACACCCCATTGATTGAGATTAAATCACTATCGAAATTGACCAATTGCAAAATCTACGCCAAATTGGAGTTGAGTAACCCAGCAGGTAGCGCCAAGGACCGTGTGGCGTTGTCAATCATACGAGCCAACGAAAAACAGGGGACTTTAAAGCCTTATAATGGAGATATCATATTCGAAGGAACTTCAGGCTCGACGGGGATTTCGTTTGCTTTGCTCTCCAATGCTTTAGGTTATAGCACCCATATATGCTTGCCTGACGATACGGCACCGGAAAAGATCAATTTGCTTGAAAGTTTGGGCGCCACCATCGAGCCCGTCAGACCTGCTTCCATTGTGGATCCCGAGCAATATGTGAACGCTGCCAGATCAAGGGCGGCTGCTATCAACAATAATCCAAACGATAAGAGAAATGCTATATTTGCAGACCAGTTTGAAAACGACTTCAACTGGAGAGTTCATTACGAGACTACAGGACCTGAAATTTGGCTGCAAATGGATGGGAAAGTCGACTGTTTTATAAACGGTTCTGGCACTGGTGGTACGATTGCAGGGGTTGGAAAGTACTTGAAACAACAAAACACGGCAGTCAAGATCATATTGGCAGACCCTCAAGGAAGTGGGTTGGCCAATCGTATTAATCATGGCGTGATGTATGACACAGTGGAGAAGGAAGGTACAAGAAGAAGACACCAGGTCGATACTATAGTGGAAGGTATTGGTTTGAATAGGTTGACATGGAATTTCAAGCAGGCTGAACCATATATTGATACCGCCATTAAGGTGGGGGATGCAAAAGCTATAAAAATGGCCAAATTCTTATGTTGTAATGATGGGTTGTTTTGGGGGTCGTCTGCAGCCATCAATTGTGTGGCAGCCGTTGAAACTGCTCTCAAGTTGGGACCGGGTCATAATATCGTGGTTATAGCGTGTGATTCTGGATCAAGGCATTTATCTAAATTTTGGAAAGAGGCTAGAAAAGTGTCTAATGATATAACATTATTGGAAGTTATGAATACATAAATGACATGCCAAAAAAAATATTTCATCTAATATACAATCTAATAAATAGTAATCCTTACCTAATAAATAGTAAACTAAGGTTTACCTAATAGTTTCCTTTTGGTTTCACGATAAATCTTATAAGTACTTAAGGAAGAAGCACTCAAACCAAACCAAATTTGTAAAGTATTGAAAGGCAATTTCAAATTGAAAACGGTGTATGAATCAAATATGAAATCAGACAACCATTTATAAAGATCCAAGTAAGCATTGAACTTTTTGAATTGAATGTCTTCCAAGTCTTTTAAATCTGAATTATTTGAGCTTTCATTGAAATAGTTCATTAGGATATTACTATCGGCTGATCTTGAACCTAATATCTGTTTTGATAAGATTCTGGCTTTGTTTTTGACTTGGATTTGGATATTCAAGTCCATTTCTTGTTGTTTAAATTTGTTGATATTTTCTAATGCATTATAAATCCCCAATATCGAATCGTAGTACCATGCTAAAGATTCGTGTCTTCCAACGAATTTATGGAAGGATTTGTTAGTCAAGAATCCTAATTTATATAATAATAAACATTCATCATTAAAACCGTAGTATAATCCAATGAATTCACCTAAAGTTGCCCTGTTAACTATAGATTGGGGATTTTTGGACTCCAACGATTCGGAAATCTTATGATACAATTGTCTAACTCTAAAAGGAGTTTTCCCAAATCTTAAAAACTGTCTATACATAGATAAACCACCAACCATACCTTTTAGTCTTTCGGAAAACCTTGACATAAATAATATTATAACGATTTTAGCAAAATCAAAGGGATGTTTAGCAAAATTGCTTATCAAGTTCAATTTTTTGGATCTATCACTATATCGATTGTTTATTATGTCGATATTAATCGATTCATCACTAAGATAATCTTTGGTCTGATTGGCATGATAAATCAATAATCTTAAAAGATATTGACCGACTTTGGCCAATTTATCTTTCCCGGTTATATTATTTAACATAGACCAAAAGATATCCATTATATGAACATTTTTCAACTTATTTGAAACATTCAAAATGTTTGAAACATCTGAATTGTTCAAGTCTTTGGAATTGGACATATCTTTAAGACTTTGAGATATAGGACTCATAGACGAGTTTCTAATGGACTTTTCACCCACCTTAACATTACTGATTTTGTTTTCACTAAGTGGGGTAATATAAGGCTGAAGTTTAGGCTTTATAGGAGTTTCAAGTTTTTCCTCTGTTATCGTAACCGACATATTGGTATTATTTTGATGCGTAGGTGATTGGATGGGGCTATCTATCCACTCTGAGTGTAAAGTGTGAACGATCGGACTCGACTGCGAATAGTAGTTGCTGGAACTCAAACTGGGCGGCTGCTGGTGCAGAAATTGGGCTTGAGAATGTGCTTGTGCTTGGAGTTGTGCTTGGAGTTGAGCTCGAGCCTGTGATTGTGCTTGTGCCTGTGATTGTGCTAGGGCTTGTGCTTGTGCTTGTGCTGGAGGCTGGCTTTGGGTGTACTGACTTGCACCGCTGGGTGTTTTCAGATACTTATTTCTATGAATGGGTATGGGCTGTTCTATCACTATAGAACTTTCATTCATTCTAATTTCTCTTCCAAAGGATCCTTCTGTATTTAAAAGAAAATTTTTATGGTTGTTGTTTTTTGGGTTGTAACATGGTGCGGGCAGCAAAATGCAACATGGAATTCGATGTTGCATTTGGCAGGTGGCCGGCGTGGTGTCGGCGTGGTGTCCGACCTGGGCAGGCACCAGGCACCAGGCTGGCAGGCTGGCAGGCTGGTAACCAATGCAACAGAAAGGCATCTAACAATGTACAATGGCACCCGAGATGAGATGAGAGTTCAAAACGATGAATAAATCAAAATGCTACCTAATAAATACTACTATACAATGAACTCAATAAATAAGGAATCAGCTATCATCAGGACTCATTGGACCCATCATAAATGCTCCTACCGACCCCAAGTACCCTTCGTGTCTTAGAAAATAAGATTTCATATCACCATTGGACCAAAAGTTGACTGCGTAACTTAAGGTGTGGATGGTTTGTTTATGACCTGAAATATAACTACCTCCAAAATAGATTCTCTTCAAATTGAACCTTAATGCTTGCAAGTAACTGATTTGTCCTATATTATTTGATATCAGATATAACAAACTTCTAGCAATATCTTCAGACTTGAATTGCGATAGTTTTTCAGCTGGTGATAAGTTCTTTGAATTCTTATTGAATCTTAATTTTTTAAACACTTTAGCAAAGGATGAAGCTATATGACTCGATTTCAATCCAATCTTATTATAATTCGATCCATAGATGTCTCCAACTAACAAATCGATATTTTCATTATCACCTCTGGATGCCATTTCTAACATTTCATTATAATCTTTTGCTTCTGTCAATAATGATAGCAACCCCCACAAAGTCCCTCCACCCAAGGAGGAACCTCCAATTCTTTCGAATCCATTAGGTCCAGGCCCAACTACTTTGATCATTGACACCCCACTGCCTATATTAACCAATAAATATGGATATATTTGGTTGTCAGTGGTGTAGGGATTCGAAATGAATTGAGTATCGTTATCATTTAAATCATATATGAAGATTTCATTGGGAATCTTAGTAATTAGCCAGTCTAATCCTTTGATAAGACATGCCATTTCATCTTTGGCAATAATCTTAACTGGCAACTTTTGTTTCATGAATTTGGATGTCATAAGATTGTAAAACTTATGGGCACCTCCACCGGTGGCCAATATATAAGTAATTGGTGGTAAGCTTTCTTTATTAAACGATCTTCTTATTAATCGAGTTATAAACTGTAATACTTCAGTAGGAAAGTTTTCAGTTTGAAAATCTTTAAAGTGTAGTTTCCCTCCATTAGCTTTGTCATTCACCTTTTTACTCTTGGTGAAATACACCAATTTAGTCAATGTACCTCCAATATCTACTGAAATATGGATGATTTCAGAATTGTGTTGAGGTAAAGTGATATTCTTGGTGAAATCATGTCCTTCATTGAATGCTATCTGATTGCCATTAGAAAAGGACGAATTATTGCTTTTGGTATCGGAGCTATTAGCTTCCACTTCATAGTCCTGTTCTATTTCCGGATCACTATTCTCTGGCGATGGTGAACTCGAGTCTTCTTTGATCCTCAACAAATGATCATTGGCTATATATGCGCCCGAACAGTCGATCTTGATCGTCCCTCTATCGACCAAATCCAAGTTCAAGTCTTCCAGTTCTGACATTTTGAATGCAAACACTTCCAACCTATAAGGAATCTCTTGGGCTCTTAAACAGACTCAACTCAATTACGCTGAATTCACACTCTAACTTACTCACGCTCCAACTTACAATGCCAACTTACGGTGCCAATCGATCTCTGGTTCAACCTTCGATCACTGCCTCTTTGCCCAACAGTTCTGCAATTGGCTACGGGTAATCCTTATACTTCAGCTTATAAATCTATCGTTAAATTTTCAAGCTCGGGTTGGAAAATTTTTTTGTTGGGGAAACGCTTAACTATGAAAAATTTTCTGTAGTCAAAGCTTTGGGTGCAAATAGGTCGAAAGGCAGATAAAGAGAAGGGCCGGAAACGTTTGAGCTTGCAACATAAGCCCGAAGACGTTTGAGATAAGACAGAAGAGGAAGAAAAGGTAGAAGAGAGGATGAGTCTAGTGTTGTTGAACGAGTACTTGCCCAAACTGTATGAGCTCTACTTGGACATAGACCCAGTAAAGCCCAACTTCAAAGGTGAATTGAAACTAAGGCTCGACCGGGTTGGCGAAAACGTTCAAGGGTTTAGATTGCGGTTACATGCCCATAAGTTGGTGGTGTTAGCTGCGTTTGTGAACGAACACAAGCTACAAGTGGCCAAAGGAGACGGCCAGACGGTTGAATTCCTGGCTTCTGACGCTCCGTCGTTTCAAGATGCCACTGTGACCATTAAATACTTGGGTTCAATTCAGTCTCTCGATAGGATTGAGCAGACTAAGGGGATATTCAAGTCTCGCTATATGAATACCACTATTTTATCCACTCAATGCCAGCCGATTTTTACAAGACAAATCTTCCCGTTGATTGATGAGTCGGCTTATAAAGTTCCCATTAAGTTGACTATTAGAACCTCGCCAGGTTTCAAAGTCATTGGTAACACCAAAGTGGAGTCTGTTGAGTATGAAGACTCCATCAACCAGCAACCATGCGCCATCCATAGCTTTATCGCAACACCACCTATTTTGCCTTCAAGTTTTGGTTTCACCATTGGTGAATTGGATTATATTGAAACCACCCAATCTTCGGTGCCAATTAGAATTTATACTCCCGTTGGTGAATCTGCTGCTGCTGAATTTTCTTTGAAAATGATCGAACAATATCTCCAACTAGCCGAATCCAAATTCGGTGAGTTCCCATTACCCAAATTAGACATCGTTGGAATCCCATATCTTACCGAAGGTGCAATGGAAAATTGGGGGATGATCACCGTAATGAAAGACCATTTGTTTAAAGGTGATCCAATTCATATCAAACAACTCTTAAGCCACGAATTGATTCATCAATGGATCGGTAATTTGGTATCGTTTGATGATTGGAGGTATTTATGGTTAAATGAAGCAATTGCTACTTTGATCGGAAACTATTTCGTTAGTGTTGTTGATAAGTCCATGGATACCTTTTCAGAAGAGCTTATTGAAATCAATCAACGTATATCCAAAGTTCCTGAAATCAATATTCAGAAATTCATGAATTCTTTGGTTATTGATGATGAAATCACCACTACTTACTTGTTTAACCATCAAGTCTATGAGAAGGGGATTTTGATATTAAGAATGTTGGTCAATATCATAGATCAGCCTGACGATAAGAATCAAGTAGATAATTTCGAAGAATTCTTAGCATATTTCAAGCAATTGATTGATATTTTCAAGTTTAAAACCATAAAAGTTCAAGAAATATGGAAATTCATTTACAAAGACTTGAAACTCGATTTGTTAACGTTCATTAATATTTGGATTAGATATGACAAGTTTCCTAGCTTACAAATCTCATTTGCTGAGTGCAAGGAAGATTCCAACACTAATGGAAAGGAATTGATAGTTGAGCAAATGCAAAGTAAAGTGTATCACTTCCCATTGGTTATAAAAACGGAGGTCGGTGATAGGAAGTTTTACATTACTCAAAAGACTACCAAGATATTGATTAAGGATCTAGTAGTAATCAATAAAGATAAGATTAGTTTAGTTAAATCAGATATTTCAAAAAAGATCATTAAAAGTATTGATTTGAATCAGCTAAATAAATTAGATATAAAAACATATTTAATTGATTATCAATCTGGAGATTTCAACAAAAAGTTAAATAGCCTTTCATGTACATAAATATAAAAGATACAACTGTTTTATTGCTTAGGCCAAAAAGGTCTGCCTTGGCTGTGTAGTTATGTAAATGAATTGAATCTATAAAGGAATGGGGATAAGAATAGCACCTGGTACTATAAATGTAAAAAAATCAAACAAAGAACACCTTTAAATAATAACCGGAAGGATAGGAGTATAAATCAATTATACATGCAAAATGATTGTTTCTAATGAGCCAAATTGGCCAATGACTGTTCTAAATGTCTAGGATGAAAGACTCCCAGGTAAGGATTAGATGGTGAAATCTTACCTGAGGTAGCACTTTAAGGGAGGGTGGTGGCACTTAGGGTGAGTAAGTGTTAAATGTTCCATTTGACTTCTCTTTTATTGTAAACAAAGTCCAAAATGTTGTTAGCAAAGTTGTCCACTGAATCGACCGAACTATTTTCACCGTTCTGAGGAAGACGTTGGACGGAGTGTTGGCGCTGGAGCTGGTGTGGTCTTGAATGGTGGGACTGGTGCTGGAAATGGTGTTGTGGCTGTGGTTGATGACTGTGTTGATGGTGATGGTGGTGGGTGTAATGGGAAGAACTCTTTGATTTGGGAGGTTTGCAGCCATTACAGGTGCATTCACTCTTCAACAAATCTTCTTTATACTTGACGGTCTTTTTCTGTTTATTTGGGTTCAAATTGCTTGAAGAAGCGAATTTTTGGAGGCCATGTTGCTGGGGTACATGAGATGCATGAGGAGCTGTGGGATGGGAGTGGGAGTGGCTTGAGCCAAGGTGTGGTGCTGCCTTCAAATGTGGTGAGTTTGGCCCCGATGATCTAGACGTTGCAGACGTCGCAGAAGACGATCTGGAATGATTATTTGAGTTTGGATTCGAACCCGAATGATTGGAGCCTGAATGATTGGAAGATTTCATTGAAGATTGGTTGGACTTCATACTGCTCAAACTTTTAGAAGACTTCAACGAGAAGTTCGAATTAGACGACGAAGTTCTTCTGTGGGATGCATTTTCAGGTGGTTCTTTTGGCTTTGATTTGAATTTGTTTTTAAACTTGCTTGATAATTGGTAATCAATATTCATTTCGTTACTGGGGTGATATTCCTACAACTTCGAGTTTTATTAGTTAGTGGGCTCTACCTAGATATATATATCACTGAAACGAAAACCCAATCAACCAAAGGGATTTGAAAATTTTTTTGGTGAAAAATTATAAAATAAAAAAGGAGTGGAGGTTGGAACCAATTTGATTGTTATTTATTTTAATTCCTTTTTTCACTGTGTTGCAGAATTTTCAGATTTTTCAAACTTTTCAAAATTTCAAATGGTCTGCACTCCCCGATTGTCTTAAACTGATACTAAAGTTACTAATAGTGACAATAGTTCTATTGCTTTAACCCTGTAAGTATCAAGAGAGAATATTAATTTTTCAGTTGACTATTCAATTAAGGCAAAAAAATCGATTTTTTTCTCTTGAAAGAGGTGTCACGACACGCAGTTGGATTCGTCTTATCAACCACGACATCTGGCTACGCTTTTGTTTTACCCTTTTCATATAATAGGAGTTAGCTAATAATGATATTGTACCATAATTTGAGGTTTTGGCTTCAGACCTCCTTGTTTTCATTAGCCTTTGTCAATACCAATGGGTATTTGAATGCTGATTGGTAGACAAAGGTGTTTGGATAGAGATTGACAAGGGGGTTTAAATAGAGATTGACAAAGGGGTTTAGGAGAGAATGGCTTCCTTGATCGAGTAATTCCTTGAGCCAATGCGGTATCGTGTAGCTTGGAGGACATTTCCTTCATGTTTATCATCAACACATTCTCTGATCCTTAGTTTGAAACAAGATGATGACGGTTAAAATCATGTTCTCTACTATCAAAACTATATTTTCAAGATTTGCTAATTTACTACAGCTTCTATTTTTTCTTTTTTTTGCAGTTGACAACTTTGGCTTACTGAAAGCTTAAAATGTTAATTATAACAAGGATCCCAACTATTGGATTATCATATACATCAGGGAAAGGATAGGCAAAATAAAGGGTGTAAATCTGTAAATAAGAAGTCAGCCAGAAACCCACTAAAGGTTTCTTACCACTAAGGTTTCTTACCACTAATTCTTGGTGGTGTGTTTAAGAAGGCGATTTCTTCCCATTTGGGTCCTATTTTTCCTCTCTTCCTTCTCTTTCGTTTACCTTCTATCAGTGTATGGGCTGGTATTCACTGTATTCACCTCCCCCCGCCCCTATCCCTACACAGCTGAAAATTTTTGTTTGCAGGGCAGAATGTCGTAGTGTGGAAATTCCGCCAATGTGTTCCAATTTTTGCCTATCTGGGACACTTCCGCATGCAGAAGTAGTTCTAGACCGTTATGTTGCATGAATCTATTGATCCAATATAAACTAAGATTTTAGTCAAGTACATAAAGATCTAACTTATATTTATATATACATTCCACTAAGAACTAATTTCCTAATTCTTGCTCCTTTTCTTTCTCCTTTTCAAGTACTTCTTCTTCCAATTCTAAATTCTCTTGAATATTCCATAACTCACTGTATAATGCCCCTTTATTTAATAACTCGTAATGATCACCTTCTTCAACCACTTTCCCTTTATCTAATACAATAATCTTGTCACTATCAGCGATAGTTCTTAATCTATGAGCAATTGAAACATTGGTGTGATTGGTTTGCTTGAACACTTCTTTGATAGTTTTCAATAAATTTTGTTCAGTATGAGTATCTAATGCACTAGTAGCTTCATCGAAAAACGTAATTGGTGATCTTTTTAATAGTAATCTAGCAATTGCTAATCTTTGCTTTTCACCTCCGGATATCATCATTCCTCTTTCCCCAACTAATGTATTCATTCCTTCAGGTAATTCATCAATTAATCGATTCAATTGAACTTTTTCAATTGCTTGGTGAATTTCTTCATCATTGGCATCCAATCTACCATACCTAATATTTTCCAAAATACTTTCATTAAATAATGGAGTATCTTGGGGTACTATCCCCAAATTTTTTCTTAATGATTCTAATTTCAAACTCTTAATATCTTGACCATCAATTAAAATTCTTCCTTCACTAACATCATAAAACCTAAATACTAATCGTAAAATAGTTGATTTACCACTGCCACTTGGTCCAACAATGGCTACTTTTTCCCCAGCTGGAATGACAAAACTTGCATTCTTTAAAATTGGTCTTTCAGGATGATATCCAAATGTGACATTTTCAAATTTAATTTCTCCTTTAGTTAAGATCAAATCTTTAGCATTTGGGGGATCAACAATTTGAATTTCATGGCTTTGTAATTGAAATAAATTTTCCATATCTAATAATGATTGTTTTAATTCTCTATAAACCGAACCCAAGAAATTTAATGGTAACGATAATTGGAATACTAATTGATTAATTAAAACCAAATCACCCACACTTAATCCACCCGTGGCAACACCTTGACATCCCATATACATCATTGCAGTCAATGCTGAAGTGAAAATGAAATTTTGACCTGAGTTTAAAAATGCTAACGAAGTTGCAACTTTAATTGATGCATTTTGATATTTAGTCAAGGCATTATCATACTTAGAACTTTGAAATGATTCATTATTAAAATATTTAACTGCTTCGAAATTAATTAAGGAATCCAATGCCACATTTGCCGCTTGATTATCAGCATTATTAGCATCTCTTCTAAATTGAGTTCTCCAAGCTGTTGTTCTAATAGTAAATACGGCATATGCCAACATAGTTAAAAATGTCACAGTTGCAAATGAAGCTCCATAATTATAAGTTAATACACCGCATACAATACTGATTTCAAAACTTAATGGTAAAATATGAAACACCATTGCATTTAACACATATGATATCCCCTTTGTACCTCTATCAATAGCCCGAGTCAACCCACCAGTTTGTCTTGACAAATGGAATTGTAAATCCATATTTAATAAATGCTTGAAAGTATTTAAGGCGACCCTTTTAATGGCAGTTTGAGCCACTGATGCAAATATAGCATTTCTTAATTCGCCAAAAAGCACAGCACCAAATCTGGCTCCACCATAAGCAAATATTAAAGAACTTATAACTGTACCCGCTATGCCAATATTATCGGACCAATCAACATTCATACCATCGATGATATTCTTAAAGAAAAAGGGAACTTGGACATTCAACAACTTTGAAGCGATTAATAAAGTCAAAGCTATGATAACCCGGATCTTGAATCGTACATTATCTTTTGGCCATATGGTAGCCATTAATGATTTTATCATGTTGCTCTGCGAGGTGGATATTTTCTTTCCAAATAGTTGGTTAGACGAGTTGTTTAGGACTTTAGACGTGTGAATCTGCCTGACATGCTTGAGCACAGAGCTGGGCCTTGGTTTGCCTGTTGGCCATGCCATGGTCTTTGGCAAACACCTAACTTGACGTGCCTTTGCGGTCTGCACCACCAACGACCGCACCAATGGCACCAATGGCAGCAGTGGTGCCATTGGCAAAGTCGACCTAGAGCCTAATCTTCTGACAAATTGGCCATACTTAAACATTGTTAACCGCTGAACTGAAACCGTATAGTCCTATCAGATCTTTGCCAGGTTACGCAGAATCGCATTTGCATCTCCGGGTAACTGCGACCGATCACGGGAAATACCCGTGATCGGTCGTGTCTGCCCGTTGTGTACGTCGCAATGGTCGTGTCCTTGTGGTCGTGCCCGCCCATTTGTTGATTCAATCACCTGAATCCCATGTGAGCAATTACCTCGTGATACCCAATCCCTTGTTTATTTTTGTTGCAACTGAGTTTCTACACATAAGGAAGGTAAAGGCTGATAAAAACGGTAGACAATGAGTAAGAGAACAAATTCCAGCAATGAGGGTAACGTCGATAAGAAGTTGAAGGGAGAGTTGAAGGATAGTGATTTGAATATCGACAGTGAATTATTGGCTCAACAATCCAACTTTGACAATAAAGAACAAGCTGCAAATTTAGAAGCAGATGAGTATAGTTATAGGCAACAAGAAAGAAACGATGCTGCTCAGGCCATGGTCAATGCTGCTAAGGCCAACAGCCATAACCAGTCTAATGTGTCTTCTTCTAACTCGGGTGATGGCTCCTCAGGTGCTGGTTCTGGTGCTGGCGGTAGTGGGCTTCAACTCCAACCAACCACTTTAGAATCGAATAAACCTCAACATGGTAGCGAAGAATGGCACAGGCAAAGAAGAGAAAACCATAAGAACGTTGAAAGAAGAAGAAGAGAAAGCATCAATGCCGGTATCAAAGAATTGGCTGCTTTGATTCCAACTTCAGACACTAATAAATCTCAAATCTTACAAAGAGCGGTTGAATACATTAAACGGTTGAAAGAAAATGAAACCAACAATATTGAAAAATGGACTTTGGAAAAATTATTGACTGAACAAGCTGTGACCGAATTAGATAATTCCAATAACAAATTGAAACAAGAATTAGAAAGATGCTATAGAGAGATTGAAACTTTGAAAAAACCCACTGAAAAGAGATGAGTGTATAATAAATTGTATTTTAGTGTTTTATTTATGTAATTTCAATGTTTGTTGATATTATTCAATCTTGTAGTGTTCCGCTTCGTATAGGAATGTGTTTCTCTTATCCTTGTAGGGTTCGTTTTTCTTTACCTGGAACCTGCTATCAACACACCTGGCCATCATTTTCAGCTCCCATACTCACCTCCTTCACTGAAATAGGGCCGGTCCAGTATACCTTTGTCAGTCACCACGAACGCCACCAATCACAACTTCGTCATTAGATAACTCTTCCGATCTTAGCATGGATGAGCTTTGAGGTATCGTGAATTCCATAGTGCCATAGAATGCCAGTAATAATCTGTGATTTTTGCAATCTCAAATCCTTTCATGGCCCAGCTTTTGTGTCAAGTGTATTGACCCCTGTGATAATCAAGAATACCGCCAAAGCGACTGCAATATCTACCAGAGTATATTCCCTGTTCCAGCTGTGCCATCTGGTGCCATAGTGCCATCTGTTAGTGCCATAGTACTTTTTTGTAGTGCCATCTGATGCCATCTGACGTGGGAATCTCAATTGTTGCAAAAAACGGGTCCAGTCGAGAGTTAGAGCAGTGACTATTAAGTATCTCTCATTGAAAACAATAAACGAAGAGTTTTATGAATTAACAATCTAACGGGAAGAAATCTATTTGTCTTGGGACATGGATGATTGTTCGTTATTAGATCTGAGGTCAGCCAATTTTTCTTGTTCTTTGGCATTATAAAGCTCTTGATCATTAGAACCAATAGTTTCCAAGACCACTTCATTGATTTCTTCAACTTCATCATGGACTTGAGGGATCAGAAGACCAATCAAAACACCCAAAATACCAGTAATGGCGAAACCGGATTCCAAAACCAACACAATCGCATTATAGAAACCTTGTAAACTACTGTTACCCCCAGAGTAGGTGAAAACATTAGAGAACCAATTTGGAACCAAAATTGAACCTAAACCTGGTAACATAGCAGCGGTCAAAACAAATCTATCTCTTCTAGTGAATTCAGTGGTGGAAATAATCTTAATACCAGACACAGCGACAGAACAGAATAAAAAGGAAGTCATACCACCTAAGATTGGTTTGGGAATACTGACAATGGCAGCGGAGAATTTGGAAAACAAACCCATTACGAATAACCAGAATGCAGCCCAATATCCAGCTCTTTTATTGGCACATTTGGTAATGGAAATAACCCCATTATTTTGAGCAAAAGTTGAAACAGGAGTAATAGTCATTAAACCAGCAAGTAATCCATTGAAACCATCGGCCAAAATCCCACCTTGGATTCTGGATTCATATAATTCACCTTCAACTTCTAATCTTGACACATCTGAAGTAGCAGTAATATCACCAATTGCTTCCATCATCAACACAATAAACACCGCCAAGAATGGTAAGACAATAGGTCCATAAACTTTTAATTTGAAAGTATGCACCCACATAAATGTTGCAACAGGGGCAGATTTAATTGATTGATCTGAAAAGTAACCGGTGGCAGCACCTACAATACAACCAACCAATAAACCTACAATGACAGCACAAGATTTCATGATTGGAGAACCGAATTTTTCAGCTAAAAGGATAGTTAAATAAACAGTGAATCCAAGACCAACGAATTGACCCGAACCCCAAGGAGCTACCGTACTATTAGCCGAAGCACAGGATCCCAAATAACAACCAGAACCTCCTAACCAATCCTTAAACCCAGTTTCAACCAAATGGGCCCCAATCAAGAACACAACAGGACCAGTGACCAAAGGAGGGAAAAGCTTTTGTAAGATTTTTGGAGGGGTGAAACTCAATAAGATTTCAATTAAGGATGTGACTATACCAGTAGCTAAAATCATCCCATAACCATCAGGACAAGGTTGATTGACCCCATCAATGACTTCACAAATCCCAGTCTTGTACATCAAAGGGAAAGCACTGGACACAACGGTAATAGTGGCAAAAGAAGTACCAACAACGGTCAACAATCCCGTACCAATGTAGTAAGGAGTACCGTAGATATGGAATCTCGTGATTTGAATACATGTTAAGATAGCAGTAACAATCAAAGAACAAGAGACCAAATACTTTTGAATGTCAGGGGTCAAATTAGCAACCGATGAAATAATAATTGGAGGAGTTACAACCCCAGCCAACATGGCCAAAGCATGTTGGAACCCCAAAATAGCCCCCAAAAACAACGGCATATCACTATTCAAGCCAAAAAAAGGTTGAGTTTTGACGGATTTCTTCATGAATGGGATTTCAGGTAAGAAAAGGTAACTATAGTCATAATCACCAAGAAACCCTGCTTTGGTGGTCCATTTTTTATAGACCCTATTAGCGCCTGACTTGATATCTGCCACTTGAAGCATTTTGATTTCTGTAGCTATTTGTGAATTGTATCGAGTGAAATCAGAATCAGATTTTTGTCAGAATCAGAGTTGGATTCAGAATCAGATTCGGATGGATTCAAATACGAGCAATGAAAAAACCAAATTCCAGGAGAATGCATTCGATTAAATAGATTTTTGTTATCAGAGATTTCAATGGGTAAAAGCGACTATCAATTTAAGTTTTCTTTTTTTCTTAGGCTTTGATTTACCATTTCAGCTAATAATAAAGGGTGATTCTGTCATAGGTGTCGTAGGGAGCCGTCGTAGAGAGCTGTGGTAGAGGGAGCGGTGGTAGAGCTTGGAGGTTGGTCGTAGAATCCATGTGAGGAGACTGTGGTGCTGATTGTGTGCCAGAGGACCAGGTGAGCTTACTGCAAAAAGGATGAGAGATCCATTGACAGGCGCTCAAGAATTTTTCAAGGTTCAAGAATCTTTCAAGAAAAGGTTCAAGAAAAGAATCTTGACAGTGACAGTGGTTTGATTGTGTTTCTTGGAAACATCATTGGAAAGTTCCATAGTGTGACAGTCATAAGACGAATAAGAAAAATATACCTAAAAAATAATTAGAATATCGAATGTCTACGGGAGTTTTCCATTGTCTCTTATCAGGGAATCTGAAAGCCTTCAATTAAGCCTTCATAAAGCCTTCAATTAAGCCTTCATAAAGCCTTCGCAGGGCCCTTTGCACTTATTTCCGAGTTTTGGACCATTAGCCTTCACTTAGCCTTCCACTTGAGCCTTCCACTTAAGCCTTTAAGGCATTTTAGCCTTTCGCTTAAGCACTTTAAACCTTTAAACCTTTAAGATTTCGACTGTCACCCTTATTACGATCGTTTAAGTCTTGAGAGCTTCTTGGGCAATACCCCGAGCATCTTCTTCAGATGCCCAGCACTGGCCAATGTCACTGGCATAAATCGGTACACTTCCGGTGTTTTGATCTCTTGTCCTTCCATAATTCCTTGTTATCACCTCCCTTGTGGTTTAGGTTTGACAATCTCTTTATACATTAGGGTTATACCGAGAGGGTTAGTGCATATAAATGTGTCTAAGGGGAATGACGGGCACTAAAGCAAAATGGAGCCTTAAGAATGCACAAAGGCCATTGCAACGGTAATTACCGTTGTTCTTCGACTTCTATTGCGTTGACCATATAATTGCAACTGAAGAGCTTAACCCCCAGGGCGGCCCATTGGTAGAAGTATCTGGAGATTTTTCAAGGCTTTACCTGAAAAAACGGCTACCGTCAACGACATTTGGAGTCTAGTTTTAAACTATGTAAGCTATAGAGCTTTGAGTCCATGTGAGTTGATTTGTCTTGGGCTTGATTCAGCTTGATACGATTTGATTCGACTTCATTGGCTTGACTTCAGTGCCTTCATTGACTTCATTGGCTTGACTCACCATTGACTCTGTCGCTTTCTCGGTTGTTTGTGCCTGGATCCAGCCCAAATCGGTGACCCTTGCCTGATTGGCCAAACATCCCTGCTTTCCAACGCTTTTGCTGAATATGGAGCAAGCTAGCCAGTTGTGCCTTGAATGATTTGCCTTGATGAATTGAACACTTGAATGATTTGAACCCTTGAGAACGCTTCGGAGCGTTCCTTGCTACTTTGAAGCACCTTTTTGGCTAGCAAGCTGTAGGACTGTTGGCTGTTGGCTGTTTGACGGTTTGGCTGTAGGACTGTTGGCTACTTGACTGGTGGCTACTTGACCGGTGGCTGCTTGGCTATATGATAGTGCTAATGATGCCTTCAAGTAACAATCCTTCATTAACTATTCCGAATGGTTGCAATTTTTCATAGTCAGGTCTAAGTATGGGTGTACTGACGTGTTATACTTGGTTTGCGACAGTCTGCCCGTCGCAAAGTATGCAACGATTCCAAGTATACCCACACCTAATTGAAAGCTGATAACAAGAGGCAAGAAGGCAGGAGGCAAACAGAATCCAGAATAACGAAGAGGGTTTGGTTGCGCAAGAATAATAGGGTTCAAAGCGGCCATATAAATATGCTATAAATATAACACCTACACAACTGGTCTATAGAGGTTATAACCAAGCTCTTAACCACACCAGTTACAATAAATCAATAGAGAAGTCAACATAACTAAGTAGATGCCAAGTGAGGAAGTGGTTACAAGGAATCTGGAATTCCCTACAACACTTTGAGTTCCAACGCAGAAGCGGATTGTTATTTTTGGAGCGGTCTCAGTTACAACAAGTTGAAGACAAGAAAGACAAGCTGAAGACAAGCTGAAGACAAGCTGAAGAGTATACCATACAGCTTAGGCATATAAACAACAACAATACCCAGGGATCATGGAAGGAACTTCTAGGGGGTAAACCTTCACTACTGGAAGTGTAGTGCTGGAACTCGCTATATATAGAAGTCTTGTTCCCCAACCTCCTTCCTTTTTTAGACCTGGATTCTACAGGTTAGAGGTTAGAAGTTTGTTGAGATCTAAAACCGCTTATCGATCTTCACCTGTTCGGTGCTGATGCTGACAAGGTATGTACACCCGTTGGCCACGTCCCTTCAAGCTGCCCCCTCAGAGTCCTCCGGCTTTAGCCAGGTTTCTGGCTCCTGGCTACGATTCAGGCGCCTGGCCCCAGGCTTGAGACAGCCCGCAGATATGAACCCCCTCAAAACTTATTGGTGCACTGGTGCCAACACCTCAGTGTCTACAAATGAAAACAATTTCATCGTGAGACCCCTAACCAAATAGGATTTTTACAGGTTTAATGGTCACACGAGAAATAAAATTGCTAGAAGAAAAATTTTATATATAAGGAATGGAAATATTTTTTATGATACAGCGGTTATTATTTGAATAAATATACTATTATTTGGACTCTTGTAGGACAACCATAACGTTGAAAACATACCGTACAATCCAAGGCGTTCATATTTATTAGTTTTGGTTTGAATCCAGCTTTGTTGAATCCAGCTACTCATTAGACAACTCATTAGACAGCCTCAGTATATGGACTGTTTGGAATCATAATAGCATTACTCCTTTCGATACTTGGAATAACTGGAATAACTGGAACAAAATGATTCGAAGGAGACACCTCCAAATCTTATTGGGTGCCACCTTATTGATATTTTTGTCGATATCCTTAGTATCAACCAAGCGGCTAATTAATAACGATACCACTGATTTCATAAAATCAAAGTTGAAATTCAACTATTTTGATCAAATTTATAGTGACTATTTACAAAGCAAAAAGAATGATAACGTCAATACCTTGGATTCAGATTCAAGATTCAACAAACAAATTAATAAGATTTTGAAGAAAAAAATGAAAAACGATATCGAAAACAAATATTGGATCTTGAACGATAATCATGATGATAAATTATCAATCAATATTCCTTATATTTATTATGATGATTCTATAAATCCACATGAAAGACCCGAACTTCAACCTTTTGATCCAAGATTCACTTTATCCATGTATATCCATTATCTCAAAATCACCTTGGATAAAAACCCGAACCAACAAGTAACAGTTCCTTTTCATTGGTATGATTGGACTGATATGTCAATTTTGAATAAATATTTGTTGGCTCCAGATAGTGAAAAACCCTCCTGTGACCTTTTGGACGCTAGTGATGACGAAGAAAGGTTAAAGAAAGAAGCAGACGATAGACAACATAAAGAAGAACAAGAGTTTCAAGAATATGAAAAAAACAATAACCCTGGTCCAAAAGAAGAAAAGCCAGAAGAACAGAAAGATGAACAGAAAGATGAAGAACCAAAACAACGTTTGATGAAAAGAAAGGAAAGCCATGAACCTTCAAAATATTGTATTGATAATGAAGATATCCCATTCAATCACGACGACGGTAACAAAATTCGTCCTGGGTTTAATGTTTTCCGTCCACCTGGTAAAGTCACCGAAGAAATTGCAATGTTGACAGGTAAGTCTTTCCTTTATTCATTTGCTCCACCTCCTTCGTCAATCATATTTCTTACCACCGATGGATCATTCAATGTAACCACTGATAAAAAATCAAAATTATTAGACAATCACCTTGTAAATAACTATTTGACCAGCACAAAATCAACCAAAACAAACTTATTAAAGGAATTTAGATCATTAATTAAAGCTCATAAACCAAATAAACAACATGTCTTGAATGATTATCAAATCAATTTAAAACCTGAAGATTTCAAATTGGATTTTAATAAAATAATCGATAATTATAATTTACAAATCCGTAGTGGATCCAAATTAGACAAAAGTGACTTACGTTATTATCATTCTTTGAAGTATTCAAAAGATCGGGTTGAAAATGGAGGTCCGCCTAAATATTTTGCCGAAGCAAGATTATTGAATACAGCCATTGGTGATCATTATGATTGGAGATTTTTCAATGGAATAATGTATGGAACGTATGAACAGACTTTAACTTTGCATCGTTTAATCAGATCCTTCTTATCATTTTGTCGTAAGAATGGGTTGAACACTTGGGTTGCCCATGGGTCTTTATTAAGTTGGTATTGGAATGGAATAGCTTTCCCATGGGATAATGATATTGATGTACAAATGCCCATCAATGATTTACATAAATTATCGAAAGACTTCAATCAAACGTTGATTGTGGAAGATATTGAAGATGGAATGGGTCGGTATTTTTTGGATAGTGGTAGTTTCATTACATTGAGAGAAAAAGGTAATGGTAATAATAACATCGATGCCAGGTTCATTGATGTAGATACTGGGTTATATATTGATATCACCGGGTTAGCAGTATCCAACACATCACCACCGGATCGTTACAAAAACTCGCTTTCGGAAGAAGAAAGGAACGATGGAAATGATAATAACAATTGGTCAATCCATAATGAAAAGTTACAAGTTTTCAATTGTAGAAACAATCATTTCACTAAATTCAATGAATTAAATCCATTAATCAAATCACCTATAGAAGGAGAAATAGGATACATTCCAAAAAGATTTTCTGATATTTTGAATGTAGAATATTCCAAAGGGCTTGAAGAGAAGAAATTTAGTCATCATGTTTTCTTGCCACAACTAAGATTATGGATTAAAGAAGAAGATTTATACTATTTTTTGAAAGACAAGGAAAAGTGGAATGAATATCATAATTATAATGAATATTATATCAATCATAAGACAGATAAGAATTTCGAGTTTGATGATGATATCAAATATGAATTGACAACTGATGAAAGAAAGCAATTGAAATTAGAAGCCAAATTGAGAGAGAAGACTGGGGGTGACCATATCAACAAACAAGATTATGAAATGACATTAAACGATGAAGAATCCCAAATGATTTTGAATTTTTCAAGTGAAGAATTGATTCAATTATTGAACAAAGATGAAATTTTAATCAGTTTTATGACTACCAAAAAATTCACTTCGTTCCATGAAGATGAAATCATGAGACTTTTATATGGGAAATCAACCAATTCAATGGTTCATGACTTGAAAGCCTTCCCACCAATGAAATTAGATCCATATCTTTTCAAGCTTTACAATGACTATTGGGACTATGACAAAGAGGTTGCCAATTATGTTAATTTAATCAATGTTTATAAGTTATCTGTACATTAACGAAGATATTGATCAAAAGCAGGATACTATGGTAATTGTAACATATATGGTAATCAAACATTACGAAACATTAATAGACGAGCACTTTATTCCCTTTGACTCTGACTTTCTCTTTGTCTGACTTCTCTTGTTCTACGTTCGGACTTTTGTTCTTTCTTCAAGCCCAACAAACGACGATCCTAGCCCTTGGTCCAGGTCCATCCATTGGGTCGAAGCGCGGCCAAAATCCAAACTCCTGGAGCAAATCGCACCGCTAACTTCTTCATAAGGAATTATTGTTAAAATGTGGGAAAGAAGTCCCGCGGTATCAAAATATACAGTGAGACGATTTAAATAATTTTCATATAGTCATATTTCAACTTTCAGAAGTGGATTGTAAACAACATGAGTATAGCTATAGCCCCAATAAAATCCAATAAGAGTATACCGTTAGGGATTCTATTGAAACTTAACAAAGTATTGAATAAAACATTGTTGAGTAGAAACTTTTATCAAGAAATTAATGATAAGATTTTAACCAAAGCATCAACTATTGATGCCAATTTATATTTCATTTGTTACTTCACCTTAATGGTGTCAAGTATATTGAATAACAAGACCAAGATCAAGCAGTTTTTAAACAAGCAAAGATTCAACCTAATCAAACTAATCCAACACAATTTTAATATAGATTTAAACAATAAATTACCCCAGTTTGAAGGTTCAAGCCTTGAGAAACCATCAAGTTCTAATTTAGCTAGTCATTTAAAGAAAATATCTAGTTATATAGCTGACGTTAGAATTTTCAATAGATTGTTAGATTCTGTCAAGTATTTACCGTGGTTGATCGATGAGTATCGATCATTTATTGGTAATTCAAGCTTAGATACATTTCTTGGTTTGTTACAAGCGATCAATTGTATAGTGTTGGAATTGTTTGAAAATGCAGGGTGGTTGACCGATCATGATTGGGTCGGTACAAATGATAACAATTACTGGTGTATTGAAACATATATTTGGTGTTCAAGAGTGTGGGGGGTTTATTTATTAGTTGAAATCTTAGAATTATTTAGAAAAGTTCCAGTTAAGAATTGGGACAAGTCTTGGAAGATTAAATTATTTCAACAACTTGTTCAATTACCATTAGTTTTACATTGGTCTTTATATGAAGGGTGTTTAACTCCATTCTGGGTTGGTTTATGTGGTAGTGGGGCATCTTATTGGGGGTTCAGAGATACTTGGAATTCATTAAATTTATAAATATACAACATTTTACCCTACTTTATCTAATCTACTTGAGAATTGAAAGATCTTCAAGAAACTTCTGCTTAATTCATGTCGATATCATCAAGTAGATTTCTCTAATTGTCTTGACCTATCAAAGTAAAGGTTTGGATGATTGATATGTAAATTATCATTGTTCTTTTTATGAGTCAACTCAAATACTCTAGTACATGCAATAGTATAATCATTTTTATTAACATCATCGATTATTCCATTCAAATCTTTTTGATCTTTGATACCCATATCATTCAAATTTGAAATTAAGGAATCTAATTTTAGATCACGATAAGGACAACCATGAGATTCATTCTTATTTGGTTTTGGTTTTGATAAGATGGTTGCACAATCCCAAGGTTTATAATTAATTCTGGCCCCTTCCAAACCATAACTATGTCTAATATTATACTTATATTCTTTATTAAATTTTTCAATTGAAATAGAACCTGAACCTGAAGTGAATTGAGTCATCCAAAACTTTAAAGCTTCATCAACATTTAAACCGATACCTTTTAAAAATAAACTTAATTGTTGACGGCCTTGATATCTTAAATGATGATCAGAAATCAAATTCTTTTGCAAGATTGTAGCACATAAAGGATAATGCTTATTAATTGAGGAAGTCATAATTGAATTCGAATTAATATCACCAACGGATTCATTACCAAACTCAGCATCATATTGAATATTTGAAAAATCTTTGGATAAGTTATTTAATAAAGGCAATAAACGATCATCTTCATCTAATCTTGGGATTGACTGGAAAGTTTTAATTAAATTTTTATTTAAATGATCTTGTAATTCAACAATCAATAAATTCAATTGCAACGAAGTTGGAATATACCCATACCCATTACTGATATAAATAGATCTAGAACTGATTAATTGAGGAATTTTTTCAAAATTCAATTTAATAAAATCTTCTTTTGTTTGAATATGAATCCTTAATTGTTCATTATTTAAATTATAATTATCAATCGATAACTGATTTTTAATAGCATTACTAGTAGCATTAAAGATTTTATCAAAATTAGCTAATTTTTCATCATCACTAATATAATTCCAATTTAATTTATCGTTATTTGATTCAATAAATAATGATTTTTCCTTTGGTTGTAATAAGTTATATCTAATTTTAAACAAAATCGATTCATTTTTAATAAACTTCTTCCTTAGTTCGTCAGATCTGCAGAAAACCAATCTTAAAATAAAATGACTATAATGATCCTTTTTACGTTCTTCATTAATCAATTTTTCATTTTGACCTTTTATGGTTGGAGATAAAGGCAAGTACTTATTTAAAATCGGTTTGATGGTAGATTCGATTTCTTTCAAGGACTTGCTCCTAGCAATGCAAGACTCGATCTCGATCAATACTTTCAAACGATCAATGGCCCAAGTTTCAAATTGTTCTAAGGTGATTTCATCTAATGGTGGAACATCATAAAATGATAATCGATGTGTGTATAATGAAGATGTTTGGGCAGTGGTTCCTTCAAAGTTCTTACGCCCGGCGGTTCTTCTCTTGCTCTGTCTGTACATCCTGCCGTTCTGTCTTCCCTGCTGTGCTTGCCTTGTCCTGCTGTCCTGCTGTGCTTCCCTTCAGCAAAGTAGCTCTTAGTTATAGATTAGCCGCTGTCTTGTTTGTTTTGGCTCACGCGTTCCACTCGCGTTGCAAAACGCAGAAACGAAGTGCACAAAACGAAGTGCACAAACAGAAACTGAACCACAAAGCGAGTGAAAAACAGCGTGAACCACAAAGCGAGCAGCTCAGACGGCGGCTAAGAAAAAGTTTGGAACAGTGGACTCGAAGATGGCAGAGGTCAGTATTGATAGCAATCAATTCCATAATCGATTATCAATCATTCAAAAGAACTTGACGTTGCAACAGCAAACGTTTTCCGGGTTGTTTTTTTTGGTAGGAGCAAGAGACGATGATAATACTTATAAGAAACCTACCGTGTTACAAACTTGGTTATTAGGGTATGAATTTGTCCATTCAGCGATTTATATTACCCAAGACAACTGTATTTTCTTCACGTCTGAAAACAAGACCAAGTACTTGAAGCCATTAACCAATAAACCAACGCCTAACTCATCAAAAGTCGAAATTTGGACCAGAACTAAGGATGGGGATCAAAATAAGGAAGTATTTAACAAATTGGTTGGATTAATGAAAAATGGCAAGACTGGATTCATTGAAAAGGCAAAATATAAGGGTAAAATCATTGATGAATGGACTGAATTGTCTAGTGGCTTGGATTTGATTGATTGTTCGTTATTGCTCTCTGAATCAATGGAAATCAAAGATCTGGAAGAATATAATTATCATTCGATTGCTTCTAAATCTTCAATTGTAATGATGGACATTTTCACCAATGAAATGATGAAAATTGTCGATGAAGAGATTAAAATCACCAACTCAAAATTAAGTGAAAATTTAGAAGATAAAATCGAAAAAAATAGTTGGTATATTAAAAACCCAATGGGTAAAAAATTATTATCAAATAGTGAATTTGATCCTGAATTATTAGATTGGTGTTATTCTCCAATTATTCAAAGTGGTAAAGATTTTGATTTAAAACCAAGTGCTCAATCAACAAATAAAAATTTAGTAGGTACTGGAATTATTTTATCTTCAATTGGTTTACGTTATAAAAATTATTGTTCGAATTTATCAAGAACTTTTTTAATTGATCCAACTAAAAAAATGGAGTCTAATTATGATTTCTTGCTTACTTTACAAAATCATATAATTCAAAATTTATGTAAAGTTGATAAATTAGGTAAAGATATTTATCAAGGTGCAATTGAATTCATTCAAAAGGAAAAACCTGAATTAGTTGGTAATTTTACTAAGAATTGTGGTTGGTTAATGGGTATTGAATTTAGAGATTCTTCATTCATTTTAAATTCTAAAAATGAACGTAAATTAAAAAATGGCCAAATTTTTTCTTTAAATATTGGTTTTAGTGATTTAATTAATGATGAAACTAATGAAAAGTATTCTTTAAGTTTAACTGATACCATTAAGATTTCTTCTGATGAAGAACCAATTATTTTAACAAATCATTTAAAGAATAAATCTGAAGTTTCATTTTATTTTAAAGATCAAGATATTAAAAATGAATTAGATGGCGAATCTAATAAATTAAAATCTGAAAAAGACTGGAAAATTGAAAAAAGTTTAGCTTTAAATGAAGCAAATTCTAAAATTTTAAAACAAAAATTAAGAAATGAATCAACTCAAAATGATGATAATACTAATAATGAAAAAATTAGACAAGAAATTCAAGGTAAATTACATGAAAAAAGATTACAAGAAGGGTTATCGAGATTTTCAAAAGCTGATGCAACTGATGAATCTGAATATAAACCTATTTTTAAGAAATATGATTCATATATTAGAGAATCTCAAATTCCAAATAATGTTCGTGATTTAAAAATACATGTGGATTATAAAAATCAAACAATTATTTTACCTATTTATGGTAGACCGGTACCTTTCCATATTAATTCATTTAAAAATGGTTCTCAAAATGAAGAAGGAGATTTCACTTATTTAAGATTAAATTTTAATTCACCTGGTGCTGGTGGTAATGTTTCTAAAAAGAATGAATTACCTTATGAAGATTCACCAGATAATACTTTTTTAAGATCATTAAGTTTTAGATCAAGAGATCGTCAAAGAATGATTGATGTTTATAAAGCTATTCAAGATTTGAAAAAAGATTCGGTTAAAAGAGAACAAGAAAAGAAACAAATGGCAGATGTTGTAAGTCAAGCCAATTTAGTTGAATTTAAAGGTTCAAGAGTTAAAAGATTAGAAAGTGTTTTAGTTAGACCTCAACCAGATTCTAAAAAGATTGGAGGTACTTTACAAATTCATGAAAATGGGTTAAGATATCAATCAAGTTTTAAAACAGATCAAAGAATAGATATTATTTTTTCAAATATTAAACATTTATTTTTTCAACCTTGTAAAGATGAATTAATTGTGTTAATCCATTGCCATTTAAAAACTCCAATTATGATTGGGAAACGTAAAACTTATGATGTACAATTTTATCGTGAAGCTAGTGATATGGCTTTTGATGAAACTGGAGGTAGGAAAAGAAAATATAGGTATGGTGATGAAGATGAATTACAACAAGAACAAGAAGAAAGAAGAAGGAAAGTTTTATTGGATAAAGAATTTAGAAATTTTGCACAATTAATTGCTGATTCATCAAATGGGAGAGTTGATTTGGATATACCATTTAGAGAATTAGGATTTCAAGGGGTACCATTTAGATCAGCAGTTTTTTGTATGCCAACGAGAGATTGTTTAGTTCAATTAATTGATCCACCTTATTTAGTTCTTACCTTAGAAGAGATTGAAATTGCACATTTAGAAAGAGTTCAATTCGGATTAAAGAATTTTGATTTGGTTTTCGTATTTAAGGATTTTAATAAACCCGTTGCCCATATTAATACGATTCCAATGGAATTATTAGAAGATGTTAAGAGTTGGTTAACTGATGTTGATATTCCAATTAGTGAAGGTCAAATGAATTTAAATTGGCCAAGTATTATGAAGACAGTTTTGGCTGATCCTTATCAATTTTTTGTTGATGGAGGTTGGTCTTTCTTAACCGGTACTGGAGAATCCGACGAAGAAGATGAAGAAGATGAAGAAAGTGAATTTGAAGCTAGTGATGACGATCCTAGTGACGAAGAGGTCGCCAGTGAAGAAGACGCGAGTGACGATTACTCAGAAGGGGGGTCTGATGATTCTGGGTCTGAGGTTGAAGACGAAGAAAGTGGTGAAGATTGGGATGAAATGGAAAAGAATGCTGCTCGTGAAGACCGTGAAGGTTATAGAGATTGATATAACGTAGGTTATAGGATTGTATAACGTAGGTTATAGGATTGTATAACGTGGGTTATAGGATTGTATAACGTGGGTTATAGAGATTGGTTGTAATATAATGTTTGTCCTTGTGTTGTCCTAGCTCTTGCTCTTCCTCTTGCTCTTAGCATTACTCTGGTCTCCACCCACCTCTCCTATGTCTCCTCTGCCACTGTCTATTCCTTACTTTGCTACTTCTGCCTTCCTTACATAACAGAACAAAGTCGTGTGTGTTCCTGATCGTTCTCATCAAATTTTTGTGACAACAAAATGCGAGGAGGAACGAAGTTTTAGATTTGGCAAACGATACAAAGTTTAAGTGTTTATCAAGAACAAACATAGGAATAGTATAGGAGCGGATACGGTGACCATCAAGGCATTTGATTATATTTTAAGACATTTTGTATTAAGATAGAAAACGATTTTCGAGAAAACTCCATTATTTTAAGTGGCCAACTGAAGAAAATTTAGTGAAAAGGGGATTGTGTCTGGAGGCTTGTTAGCAAAGATAAAAACTTGAATAGGGCAAATTAGAGAAGAGCGATGGTTGATAACACGGATGATTATTCATATGATTATGAATATTTATATAAGATTGTATTGATTGGAGATTCTGGGGTTGGGAAATCCAATTTATTGTCCAGATTCACCAGAGATGAATTTAATTTAGAATCAAGATCGACTATTGGGGTTGAATTTGCTACTAGGACTTTAGAAATCGACGGGAAAAGAGTCAAGGCCCAGATTTGGGATACCGCTGGACAAGAAAGATATAGAGCCATCACGAGTGCTTATTATAGAGGAGCCGTGGGTGCATTAATAGTTTATGATATTTCCAAAACAGAAAGCTATGAAAGCGTCTCAAGGTGGTTAAAAGAGTTAAAAGAACACGCTGATGCCAATATTGTTATAGAATTAGTGGGGAACAAAAGTGATTTAGACCATTTAAGAGCGGTGCCAACTGACGAAGCTAAGAATTTCGCCAATGAAAATAACTTATTGTTTACCGAAGCATCAGCATTAAATGCTAATAATGTCGACTTATCGTTTCATCAATTATTGAAAAACATTTATGAAATGATTAGTAAACATCAATTGGATAACGATGAACCTTCTAATTCAGGCCCTTCATCTGGTCCAACCATTTCATTGACTCCAGCTCCTCAAGAAAAGAAAAGTAAGAATAATTCAAATTGTTGTTAAAATATAACCATATTACTTTGTTTTCTATATATAAAATTAGGTAAGGGTAGTGTTATAGTAAATTAAATCAAATCAAATTCAATTAGAGTAGATTAGGTCAAAGAAAATTGAAATATATCTTTTCTATCTAGTATACATCTTGATTCTTCTATTGGCCACCTTCTACGGCCTGGTGTGCCCATTGGCGCCCTTTCTTCCTGGCGGTGGTCTGCTACCTGGGGGCGGCGGTCTGCTGCCTGGTCTTCCAACACCTTTCGGGCCACCTCTTTGACTACTACCACCTCTATTAACACCCGCAAGTGGGGGACCAACCCTACTGGGGGCAACTGGAACTTTAATTGGCCTCGAGCTTCCACGTCCTGGATTCATACCTACTCTTTGCCTAACATCCGTCAACGGTGGCGACTCAACTGTCACATTTATGATTTGTTCCCCTCTTAAGATTATTAGTCCTAGGTTTCTCTTCAACTCAGTTACACCATTACTGCCTCTTGACTTTTTGGGTATCCTTCTTTCTTCACACTCACTTAGAATCAAATTGAAGTGCTTGTCAAATGCTAATAACTGCCCTACGAAACTCTTATTATCAATGGTGGATACCTTCAATCTCCAATTGATAAGTTGGGACAACCTTGTTGTTTTGGAAAATGTGACACTCGACTAGAATATACGTTAGTACTGGCTCTTTTAGCAGTGGTGGAGACCCTGTGCCCCCTTGGGACTTCTTGGAGCACCCTGGGCCTCCTTGGGCCCCCTTGGGCGAACTCCGCCCGAACACATTACATACCATCGTTGTGGTTCAATAGAACTTTGAGATGGATTTTCTCAAACGTCCAAAAGTGAGAGTTTTCAACACCGTCACAGCTGAATACGTGAAACAAACGAAGAATATTACTTGCAAAATGTCAGACGAAACCAAAGCCGACGCTGCCAAAGAAGTCCAAGAAGTCAAAGAAATCGACGACACCAAAGTTAAGGACAGTGAAACAACAGACGATAAAAAGAGGACAATTGAGAAGGTGGAAGAAGCTGGAGTAAGTGAAAAGAAAGATAAGAAAAAGAAGAAACAAAGAAGAAGACAGTATGATGACGACTTGCCAAAGGAAAAGTCGGATGTAGAAGAGGACGAAGATGACGATGACGGCGATGAAGATGGGGATGCTGAAGGTGGAGATGGAGATGAAGACGACGACGACGATGATTTGAATGAAATCGATACTACCAACATCATCACCACTGGGAGAAGAACTAGAGGGAAAATCATCGACTTCAACGAGGCTGCCAAAAAGTTGGACAAGGAAGCAGAGGACGATGACGATGATAACGAGTTTGTAGAAAATTGAGTTTGCAATAAAAGTACTGTGACGAGGTCTCTTACCCTCTTACTGTCTGGGAGCCTCTTACTGTCTGGAAGCCTCTTACTGTCTGGAAGCCTCTTACTGTCTGGAAGCCTCTTACTGTCTGGAAGCCTCTTACTGTCTGGAAGCCTCTTACTGTCTGGAAGCCTCTTACTGTCTGGAAGCCTCTTACTGTCTGGAACGTCTCTAACTGTCTGGAACGTCTCTAACTGTCTGGAACGTCTCTTACTGAACGCTTCCGGTTCTTACTGCCTTGGCTTCCAAGCTCTTACTTCCTAACGTCTTAGAGTCCAATCGAAAATCTATAATATATTCTAAACATATAAACCCAACTTACCTAAAAAAAAATTAAAAACGTAAGATGGTTAAAGCAAACTAACAAATTTTAGATATTTTCCAACCGAAATTCCCAATTGCCTAACAAGCGTATGCCTTGCTAGGTACTTATTTTTATAACTCGATATTCGAGTTCTGTAGATATCTCTAGGCAGATTATCTGAACACCTAAACCAGGTGGACTATTTTTGTGCATTCTTCAACAAGAAGCCATATTAAAAGTGTAATAAGGATTGGTGTACCCTACAAAATTTGAATTCAAATAATGCATGGGTTGATTTATCAAACTATCGTTTGGAGTGAATTGATAGTTTGGGGTGTAAGACCATATATTTTGGGCTTGTTGTTGTGGTTGTGGTGGTTGTTGGGTTTGAGGTGGCTGTTGTGGTTGAGACCATATCGAGTCATTGTACTTGACAGGAGATGAAGTCATTGGCGATGATGAATAATACTCCGTGTTTGAAATAGGAGATGAAGGTAAGGATTGGTTGTAATAATAACTTGGAGACATTGAGTTGGTGGTTGAAATTGGAGACAGTTCAGTATACTTATCTAACCAAGTCTTCCAACATTCTTCCAAAGTAATAATGTTGTTTTCGAAATTGACAACGTTTAATTGCCAATTGATCTCCTTCAACCAACTCTTTTCTTCGCCATTCAAGATATCAATTTGTAAACCAGTGGCACCACACCATGAACGATTAGTGAATGTGTTATCGTCATTGAATTTATTACCCAAAATTAAAGATACCGTCAATTTGATGAATATTTCCAGTTCATTCAAACTATTCATTGATTTCAGTGAAAATCTTTGATTCATATATTCCAAAGCAATTATTATAGTTGATTTGGGTAATCTAGTAGCAATTAAAACTGAATTCACCAAATTTTCAAAGTCTTTAGATGGGTTTCTGTTTTGTTTCAACATTCCAAAAGTACACCAACTCAAAAAGGTGGACATATTATTGAGATCATACTCCAACACAGAGTTAATACCTCCTGTTACTGGCGCAGCGGCTGCAGCTTGGGGATCTTGGTGAATTTGATGTTGTGGAGGCAACACATGTTGAACTCCTTGTTGAATCTGGTTCATTTGACTGACTTGAGGAATTTGACTCAAGTTAGGCTGTTGAACATTCATCATTGGCAAATTACCGATCTGTAAACGGGGAGGAGGCACTATACCAACCATGGTTGGTTGCATGACAGGAATAGAATGTTGATGGGCGTGGTTGGATGGGGGAGGCAAATAATGGGACGAAGTGGGGTTCTGGCCATTGGAATTCAAGTTCCCGTTCAAATGGTTGCCGTTCAAGTGGTTGTACCCATTGTCGTAGTTGTAGTTTGACAAATAGTTGAAGGATGATGTGGCTCTGTGGCCTGAAGAACCGAGATTGTTGTAACCGTACATTGTGAAGGTTTTTCTGGTTCTGGTTGATGCAACGAGGACTTAGTGAAAAGCTCGATTGATCGTAAGCTATTGAAATCACTTAGTTAAAAGTTATTCAAATAAAACGAGGATGTTTGGGGCTCCATTAACCTTCTGAGTGTTGAAACAAGTAACAAAGTATTGAAACAAGTATTGAAACAAACGACAGAAGCAGAACCGTGTTCCTCTTGACTGAAAATTAAACTAACGTTAATTTTATGGATTAAATAAGATTAAATTAAATCAAATTATCTTGTCAGCTTTAAATGATTATAAAGGTCTTTTGGTTGGACGAAACTGTCGATGGAATCCTTCAATTTACCTAAAAACTAATGGACAAACAGTTGTACTAACTACAAAAAACAAATAATACAAAATAAACTTGAAAACAATTTAAATCAATATAAAAAGTTGGTTTAATTGAAGAAGAAAACTTTTTAAAAATTTTTTCATCCCAAAGATGTTGTTAAATGTGAATGAGAGGTTGGCGGCGAGTGCGGGTGCACCGGTGGCAGCCCTTGGCACTGGGATGTGTGGGTGGAGACCGGTGATTTGTAATGGGGCGCGCGTGGGTGCACCGGCCTAGCGTTTTTTTCCAGTGCTTTTGCAGTGCTTTTGAGTGTTTTTGCAGGCCATTTGTTTTGAATTGTTGTCTGATGGCTGACGGTTGTGTCGTTGCTCGCACTGCAAAGTGACTTGCGACGAACAAATCTCGCGCGGGCAATATGGGTGTACCGGGGGGAGCCTCGACGGCTGCCGATCACATGGTCGGCGCACTGCCCTTGCCGGCGCTGTACACCGTCCCAACTCGTTGTACACCGTCCTAGTGGGTTGTACACCGTCCAAGCTCCACGGGCGGTCGTGGGAGGCCGAATGTCTGCCGCTCAATTGGTGCGGTCGTGCAGAGGTCTGTCCTGTATGCCGGACTCGTGCCCTATACAGGCAGGGTTGGTTTTTGCCTCAAAAACAGTCACCGCAGAGGCAGAGGCAGAGGCAGCAGTTGGTGCACGGTGGTGGAACCACTCAATGGCAGCATTGCAATTAGTCATTGGCTTACCTCCTTTGTGGACTTTGGTGACCAATCTGACCTGACTATGGTTACCAATGCCATGTAGCCTGGCAACGCCGTTTTACCGAATGCCAGCCTGACACCACTATGTTAGCGTCAATGTTACCCTGTCAAAATGGCAGCAAATTCTAATCACCTTGCCTGATTAGGTAATGAAGTTGTATGCTGCAGACCCGTAGATACCATTCGCCCAAGTGCTCTGCCCAAGTGACCCCAAGTGGCCCCCAGTTTGTGACCCCAAGTGATGCTCTGGCCTTGGTCTTGGTCTGTCTTGGTGATCTTGGTCTTGGTCTCTTGATGATCTTGACTTGGCTTTGGATCTTGACTTGGCTTTGGATCTTGACTCTAGCTTCTAGATTCGCATCCTTAGTGGTCCTTAGCGTTGGTGATATCATTAACGTTAGAGACTCCCGAACTGCATTTCCATTGACCCATGGACTCCCACCCACCCGTCTTATTGCTTGCCCTTATCTTAATTGGCCCTTTGACTACGACTTGAAGAACACACCGGTACACCCCCTCTGCAGACCGTAACTGGCTAAAAAATACGGATGACTTGCCCTTTTCAGTCCAATCTTCAAGCCGTTCAACTGACTCCATATCTTACTCCAGATACCTTGTCCCTTCTAAATGGGATAGCTCTGTGATAGTGCTAATTCTTCCGCTTGCATCAGATTCATTCGTTACCCCATTAGCTGCCTCTGGGGTATCTCTACGCTCTAAACCCTGATGTAACCGAAGAGATGCTTGGGCCCAAGATGAGAGACGCCAAAGAGTCAGAGATATCGAAACTATGATAAATATACATTAAGTCGTTATTTTGGGAATGAAAATACAGATCTGATAGGTGGCAACTGGGTTCCATTGTTAGCAATTGAATTGGGATTTGAATCTAAATTATTCACCTGGATATCATCAGGAGGATTTGAAGGTTGTAAATGGGGTGATTGAGATGGGGTCTGTAATGGGGTTTCGGTGGGGGATATGATTCCATTCATTGCAAATGTTGTGCCATTATTGCCATTACCATTCAAACTATTGATGCTGGTATTATGTGAAGAATTCGTAGCTGATAAATTAATAAACGATTGATTTGGACTATTTGGTCTCGATTTCTTTAATGGTTGGAGAAATTCTAGATTTAATGATGTGGAACTATTCTGTTTGGGTAAATTGAAATACCCATTGTTATTATTACTGGTGGAGGCGTAAGGGGTGGTAGGATATGAAACGTTTCTTTGGTTCACGGGATTGGTTGGTTTGATTGGTGTCATTCTGGTTATCGAGCTTAATGAGTTCAAATTATTATAGGAACTCGATTTGAACGATGATAACGATGTTAATGAAGATGGGGAAGTAGATAAGCCGTTGACGCTTGACTTCTTCAAATGGAAATAATCATTCAAGTTGGTCAAGGATGGCAATTTCTTGGAATATGATGAATTTATCGATTGGTCTGGTGATGTACTCAATGAATGGGTATTTGAGTCGTGACTAAACACAGACGTCGTGCTTTCCAGTTTAGTCAATGTGTTGCCAAAAGTTTGACCAGCTTGAGGTTGTTGTTGCGGTGGGGCCTGGGTTTGGGGCTGTTGGGCCGATGGAGCTAATTGCTTGGAGTTTGAGTTGGTTGGTGATGATGGTAAGGAGAAGATAGCAGATCCTTGCTGTAAATGTAACTTGTTTTCATTACTACCACTCTTACCGCCACTATTGTTATTATTTGAAATAAAATAGACTGGAAACCCTTGATGATAAACTGGTTGGCCTTCCTTATCCACAGCTATGGGTATAGCGATCTGGGACCCGGAATATGGTAACATTTGAATAGGGGTTGGGGCTTGGATCGGGTCTTGACCATTCATATTGATATTTGGGGCAGACTGAACCGTTGGAAGGGAATTCACCGGCTGTGCAACTTGGGGTTGTTGTAAGGGTTGCGGCTGTTGCGGTTGTTGCGGTTGCTGCTGTTGCTGGATTTGTTGTAATTGTTGTTGATGCTGCTGTTCCATATTCAAATGGGTCTCCTTCAATATATAATCCTGGCTCTTTGTCTTTCTCTTTCTGGTACTTGGGTTGTTGTGGATCCTTAAGTGCCTAGTTAGTTCATCCAGTCTACTGAACCTTTTGGAGCACCCAGGGAACGTACAAGGATGAGGCTTCTCTCCGGTGTGGGTTCTGATATGTCTGGTTTGGTGTTCTAGCCTATGGAAAGCTTTTTCACACATAGGACATTTGTAAGGTCTGTCTGTCTTGATCTTTGGTTTCAATACTTCGGCCATTTTAACAATGCTAAATTAACAGGGCCAATATAAAAAATCTATAAAACTAAGCTCAAGCCTTTGTCTATTGTGTCTATGGTCTATTGAGCTCCACTATACGCTGCTACTATCACTTGGTTCTAAGGTCTTGACTTAGTTGTATAAATAAATAAAAAGTTACTAGCAAAAAAAGGGAATGAAAAAAGGGAGAAAACTGTAATGTTATAAATTGTCCCAGAAAATTTTTACCAAAAAAAAGGAAATCCCGTTAATGGGGGATTCGTTTTGAAGTTTTGTGTCACAAAAGTGTCTGTCTGTTGATGGTAAAGGCTGGGGTTAGGCTATAGTGGAGCTGGTGGGCGAGCTGGTGGGTGAGGTGTACTAAGAGGAACTAGAGTGGTTGGGTGGTGAGTGATTGGGGCGGAGAGTCGTTGGGATAGAGTCGTTGGGACAGAGTCGTTGTGGCCAGGCTAGCACTAACTGCCTGGCACCTGCTGCGGTAGCATCTCAGGTGTGGTATGAGAGGGCCGGTACAAACTTCCACAAACTCACCGCCCTTTCTCTGCTGGCCCACTCGGTTAATATCGATGGTCTTATGTATGGAAACACAGTGAACTGACGCTAAAATGTGGCCAAAGGATGCCCCAAGAAGTAGCGTGAGTATGCTGGTAACAAAGGTGCCTTGATGGGTGCCCAATCGAATTTTTCCGTGCCCCATCACGGATTATCTTTTTTGTGAAAAGTTTTCTTGTTTTGGATTTCTTTTTATTCTCTTGGGCGGTGGGTGGTCCCAACCGATCCAAACACCTTGATATAAAGGGCAGCTACAAAACCTGGTTGCCTGAAACCAAATTGAAGGAAGTTGGTAAGGGCAAAAAGAGCCTAAAAACTACGAGATAACAAGAAAAAGGAGGGGGTATCCTTAATTTAGACGTTTGGACGTCCTTAATATTGACATGGCACACGAACCTAAATAAACCATAGTTTCTGGAAATATTTCTCCTTCCCTGTGTGTAGCTCGGTATTAGATCCTAGTTAAACGTTTAAACTGTGTAACACCATATGGAGAACAATTCACCGTTTTTGACTGCGCACACTACCCCAGCCATGAGAGATTTGGCATGAAACGTAATATAGGAGAAGCTCGAAGAGGGTTCCGAGTAAAATACCCTTGAAAATATCGAGTTTTATTCCCTGCCAGCTGTTCCTACAACAAGCTCCTAAGAAAGGGGAAGGGAAAGGGAAGGAAACGAACAGGAAGGGAACGCTAGCATACCCTTCATACTGGAAACCCTAAAAGGGAGGATGAATCTAGACTTTCGGGGAGCAGTATTTTCACCCCATGTTAAGTTTCATATCAATTAGAGCATCAATTATTTTGACTGGGATAAAGGCAGATCGAGGCGACTTGAGCAATCTAGTTGGGGAGGCATATGATATTCTTCCCTTAATACATCCTTTCTACCCTAATTCTCTTATAGTTTATTTCGAAGCCTGTTAACCATTGACCCTTAGAAGATTTACCCTTAGTGATGGGAGACGGAGACTTGGGTCCATCTGCCAAACCCTCTTATAATGAAATTGCGGCAATTCTGGAAACCTATTCCTTATTGTTACATTGTACCGTTTGAACTCCAGAAGTTCCAGGCTCCAAAGTTTCCCCATGGGTAAAAATATTAAACAAAAATTTAATATCGGTTGCAGATTTGGTCATAGTTTATGTGTATAACCATTATAAACGCTATAACCATTATCTAAAGATTCTTAGCTGTTGCATACAATCACCCTGAGCATTTTGGACAGCAATTAAAAAGATACTCGGTCGAATTGGTTGTGTTCTTGTATACTGTCTCAAAGGTCCCGGTCCCAGCATTAACTTCTTTCTGGGAGCTCTTACTTCACTCAACCATCCTGAGCCATTAACAATTCTCATGACTGCCATTGAAACGTTTTCCAAAGCTTCTTATCAACTCGTATTCGGTAATATTACTCGCAATTCAAGGTTTGTCGGTTTGATAACGAAATACTTCCTACCTTGCCGATCTCTCCCCCAAACGAAAAGAAGAAATGTAGTTGCCCCACACCGGTACACACATCGGGTGCCCAGACAGTGGGATTGTTCTCACCCCTCCCCCACTTTTTTTTCTCTGTAATATGACGATTCAACGGTGTGGGTCTTGGTTTTGTCTCCCCAAGGTGTTGAGTTGAGCGAAGTAGTGCGAAGCAAGTGGGGGTGGATACCACCTGTTGCATATAATCTTGGCCTTTGAATGGCTGTTTCGTACACTAAAATTCAACCAAACGGTTCGATCCCAGTAGGACAGTTTGTGGGCACCACACGCCGTTCGGATAAACTTTTCAACCACTATACGGATTGCAACGTTGTAAAATGAAGAAAGCATCCATTAGGAAGGCTAAAGAATTGGGACCTGGGTGGGGAGCAAAGCGCAAGAAAATAGAACTGATATATAGCGTTTATTCATATTTACAATAATTTTCTACGTTCAATAATAGTATGGCTCAGTAATAGTATGTCTTCCCAGTTTCGTCTTGGGTTTGCGTTTGAGTCTGGTTCTGATCTTGAGTTTGATTCTGGTCTTGAGCCTGACCCTGACCCTGACCCTGACCCTGACCCTGACCCTGACCCTGACCCTGACCCTGACCCTGACCCTGACCCTGACCCTGATCCTGATCCTGGGACACGGACTGACGCTGTTGCTGACCTTGTGGAGGGATATGCAATGCCAGAAATGGATGAGGCATTGCTTGGGTTGCGGCGCCTGTTTGCTGTTGAGTTAGTGGATCAATGATTGGGAAAATCTCATTATCAAAGCTGGGATCTAGCCACTGATCAAACCATGTTAAATTGTCGTATAATCCACGATCATTCCGCTGGTTTTCCAACTCTGCTTCCATATAATTAGCTTGTTCAGTGTTCTCTGTATTCTCGGTGTTTTCAGTGTTTTCAGTGTTTTCTGTATTGTCAGTGTCATTATTTTCATTATCGATTTTTCTACGTTTACCATGCCTGATTAATTCATTAAAGTCTTCAAGGTCTTCGTCATATCCTTTCTTATTGGCATATCCATATTGAGTAAAAGTCTGTTTATTAACCTCATTCGATCCAGGATCAATACCGATTAATGTCAATTCTTTTAGATCTTGTTCAAATCTTAAAGTTAATAACTTACCAGCAGTTTTTAAAGCCCATAAACATTCTTCAGCCATTTTGAATCTTTTTTTGACGATTATTGTGTTATCACTCAGCTTGACATTGGCTCTCTTCAATACAGTCAATAAGTTAATTGTTTTAGCATAATATTCTCTGGCTGGATTTAGATATAATCCGGCATTGATCAAAATTAAGAAGTTTACCCCCACATTAAACAATAACAATAAGCCAAAATACCATGGGGTATACAATAAACCTGCTTTGAAGATCTTGGTATAAATATCAACGATATTAATACAACCATCTAAAACCAATTCGATTTTGAATCCTTGCGTAGCAATTCTTCTACCAACAAAATTAAACAAGAGTTTCCCATGAACATTGATTATTAGATCATAATAGTGTAACTTAACTTGGGATTTAACTAATGAACTGATTTTTTCATTGGGATTATTGAATATTTCGTTATTATTGAACCCATTGGCATTTAACCAGTTGTTCAAAATGACAATTTCCTTATTAAACTGTTGATATTTGACTAAGTCCAATTTCTCTGTTTTGGCAGAATGAATGAAAGTTGATAATTTGGCTATATGAATTAGAGCCAATGCTGGTAAGGTGATCCAATTGTCTCTTTCGATCTCAGCTTTGAAATCCATACTTGGGAAGTCAATTTCTATTTCATCTGAACGAAACAAACCATATCTTCCACTTTGGATACCAAATAACTTTTCAAAAGTATAAACACACCAAAAAATCCGTTTTGCTTTCATAGCTTCGTATGGAGTACCGGGCAATCTGTGATTGATTGATTTTCTACTCAAGCCCATAGCCTTAGTCATTGAGATTGCATACCCCATTGAAGAATAATAAGAACTTTGACGGTGGGTGATTCTTAAATATAACGTAACCAACAACCAACATTGAATCAACTCAAAACTTTCCCATTCAAAACTCAAAATGCTGATTATACGATGGCCAAACCTAAACATTTCTTCTTCAATATCCAAATTCTCCAATGATAAGGTCTTCCGTTTCTGAAACTCGGTGAACCGGATTGACAAAGCAACAATCAAATATAACATTGCTTCAAACAATTTGGTTTGGTTGGTTGTTTTATCGTTTCTTGCAATCAAAAGATTATAACTCTCCAACTGCTGTCTAAAGAGCTGTTCATGGATTATAGCAAACAACAGATTGATCTCTTTAAAGAAGAAATCAACGTAATATTTGATTGGATTGGTCAATTCAAACTTCGGCAAAGTAGGCAACTCCTGGGGTGACAAATAATGGGTTCCACTCAAGTTCCAACCGAAATATTGATGCCTTGGTAACGATACCTTCTTCTTATTGTCATCGTTCAAGTTATCATAACAATTCTTGCAAAGCTCAGAGATCAATAATAGCTGGTTCCGGTTGGAGTACCTCCACTTACTCGTTGGATTGACAAACCTTTTGGTGGACTCGTCTTCATTCTCACCGTCTACCGTGGGGGAAGCGATCTGTTCACCGTCATAGCTCAATCTTGACTCCAAATACTGGATCCGGTTTTCCAAGTGCTTGATATACGACTTATCTTCGCTTCTGATCACATACGGCAACTCCTTTTCACTCTTGATGTTCAAAATCGTGGGCACTTTGGTTTCATCTTCCTTGGTACTCTTAATCTGAGCATTCGAGCTATAAATACACTCTCTTTTATGCTTGATACATGTGTTACAAGGGAATGTGCCCGAGCATTTGATCTTCTGGGTCCTACACCGGTCACAAGCCTTGCTTACTCTCATTCTTCCCTTTGTCTCCATGCCATTCGCTTCGGCCATCTTATCATTGCCAGTACTGCCAGTACTGCCAGTGACACTGTAATTGGCGCTTTGGCCGGCGGTTTGGTCGGCACTCTGGCGGTTGAGGTCGAAATGCTGACTGATTGGATTCAACTCGACCGGATTCTCCAACCTTAGCCTCGAGTCCGTGGGGTTGTTGTTGATCTGAGGGTGGTGGGGGTTCATTCTGGACTAACAATTGTTACGAACTCTCCTTAACTTTTTTCGCTGTCAAACTTTGCTGCCAGTCTCAGCCTAAGTCTCAGCTTAAGACGTTAGAACGGAAAGGTGAGCCAAAGAAACGGGCTGTTTCGCCTAACGCTGGTGTGCTGTGGACGGTGCTGTACTAAGATTGTACGAAATTGGTGGTCTGGCGTTGTGCTTCTATCCTGAGCTTGTCTTCAGCCGGTTAGTTAGTTCCAGTTTTAGTGCCGGTTCTAGGCGTTCTAGTTGTTCTAGTAGTTCTAGTAGTTCTAGTAGTTCTAGTAGTTCTAGTAGTTCTAGTGCCAGTTTCGCTTGCTCCAGCTTAGTTCTAGTTCTTGCCCCTATTGCACGGATATCCATGGCTTAAGTAGCGTGCTGTACCGCCTGGACCTACCGAGATGAGATGAGATTGTCACTCGACCTGATTCTCATCCGGTCCTAACGACCAACTTGTACCGGAAATGATGATGGCTTCAAGCGAACAGGCCGAATCGGATGGCAAGGCTGTTCAAGTACAGAACTTCTAAGAACGACTTTAGAGACTTAGAGAAGTGTAGGAGCAGAAGAGTGAAAGCTGGATATTTATTAAAATACTAACGAGCTTTACCATCAGCAGCTTTAACATATAATACATCACCATCTTCAACATAATAATCTTTACCCTTTTGTAATAATTTACCAGCGGCTCTGACACTATTTTCATCACCCAACTCAACCAAATCATCGTACTTAATGACTTGAGCCAAAATAAATGTCTTTTCCAAATCAGTATGAATAGTACCAGCAGCTTGAGGAGCAGTAAACCATTTTCTAATGGTCCATTCTCTAACTTCATCTGGACCACCAGTGAAAAATGAAATCAAATCTAATTTCTGTCTCATGGTTGTAATGATCTTTGGCAAAGCAGATGTAGTCCCGATTTGTTTTAAATATTCATCTCTTTCTTCATCAGTTTCCATACCAACTAATTTTTCTTCTAAAGAAACTGAAATTGGAATTATAACATCTCCTGGAGAATATTTATCAACCCATTCTTTGATTTTTAACAAATGCTTATTCTTCTTTCTGATATAATCTTTTTCAGACAAATTAATCAAGTAAATACAAGGTTTGGCTGTCAATAAGAACATAGAATTGATAGCTTCGACTTCTTTCATTGTCCAAGTTTGATTGGCAATTCTTTGTCTGTCTTCCAATAAATCAATGATTCTTTGAACTAATATAGCTTCTTCTTTCTTTTGTTTGACTTCTAATGATTGACCACCTCTTTTGGTGATCTTATCAATACCTTCCAAGTGTTTCTTAGCAAATTCAATATCTTTTAATCTTAATTCGTCCAATATAATATCCAAATCTGCAGTAGGATTGACTTCGTCATTGATATGAATGATATCTGAATCTTCAAAACAACGAACAACTTGAAATATAGCATCAACAGCTCTAATATTGGCCAAAAAGTTATTACCTAACCCTTCCCCAGCGTGAGCACCTTTGGTCAAACCGGCAATATCATAAATGGTCATAAATGCTGGCACTTCACTCTTTGGCTTGTACAATTCACATAACTTATCGAATCTTGCTGATGGAACTATAACTCTGGCTTCTTCTGGATCAATGGTAGCAAATGGATAGTTGGCAGGGTTACCTAATGGCGACTTGGTAATGGCTTGGAAAAACGTTGATTTCCCAACATTAGCCAACCCAACGATCCCAGACTTCAAATTGTTTCCTGGTCTACCCAATAAAATTGGTTTCTCTTGAACAACCTTCTTCTTTGGTGCCATTTTTATACTTCTTCAACACTTTACCGCTACTAACTTTGTGTTGCAGTGAAAATTGTTAGCAAAATCTTTGAGAAAAATTTTATGGTAGCGGCGCACGACCGGCGTCTATGGATGGGTGGTGCGGGTAACGCTGCGAATTTTTCACCCACAGCGCCATTTCAGCCTGGAACCGACTCTACGTTGTACCGTTGCATAGATACACAGCGAACGATGTTGAGGATCATAGGGAGACATCTTTCCACCACAAGGACGATGCTTGAGTCCTCATGCAAGCCGGGAACCGTGTTGAACTTGAAGATCAGAAAAAATGGTAATGAGCCGGTTGCATTGGAAGACCATGAGTATCCTGAATGGCTATGGGAGTGTTTGGATCCCAAGTTACAAGACCAGAAATTGAAAGAGCAAGACTTCATGAAATGGAGAAGGAAGCAGTTGAACAAAGAGAACACGGTGAAGATTAAGCATAACAACTTTTTATCCCAAATGTAAATACTTGTAAATATACGACTACATGTGATGGTATTAGGCAGATAACCGGGCTTGGTAAGACTCTGGGACTAGCTGCTAGGGAGACTGGAATAACTCCTAGCACAAGACTCTATACTATCATACAGAAGACTCTAGACTTTGAGGACTCTAGGACAAGAGGACCCTAGGACAAGAGGACAGAGGACCCTAGGGAAACTCAACTTAAACGTATATTTCATCCCTATTGAATAACTTCAATATCTTCATCGTCACTATATTTCATCTGGGCAATAGAGATCGTATTGTCATCCAAGTTGAATAAACTGTAACAATGTCTCAAGAAATTGTCTCCCAAGATGGTATGATCTCCACCAACTACTCCCAACATACATGAATCGGAACCGGTGGCTCCATATTGGCTTGCGACCAACACTAAATCTGACATTGGAACTTCAATATGTTTCTTATCATCGAAATTATAAACTACGTTATTGCCTGGTTGTCTTAAACTACATGGGACTTCGTACCCACCTAAATTGGAATTGAAACTTGCCCCTGGTGCAATAATCGAAAGCAATTGGTCGACGGCAGCCTGAGGTAAATAAGTCAACGTAGTTCCAGAATCTAATAAGGCATCAGTCTCATTCAACGTAATAACATTATCAGCTCTTTTGGTGTTTTTGTTTTTACCGATAAGAGCATTGATAGCGTCGTCAATAGCTGCAATCGTTGGATGTGGTAAAGGACTTGAAGTCAATGTCGTAGGAGCACTTGGAACCGCAGCAGTGGAGCTTGCACTCGTGGTACTAGCAGAACTGACGTTGACAGTGATACTATCTAATGGGATCTGTAAATATTTGATCTGGCCATTAAAAGGAGGAATATCAAATTCAACCAAATCACCATCATATTTAGCATGATCAATGGCACCAAATAAAATACTACCCTTTTCGGACTCGGCTGGAGTCAAATATAAAGAATAGCAAACCTTATGAATAAAACCTTGCTGTTTCATTTGAACTGGTAAGTTATCATACAAGTCGTTGGTCAGCTCCAATTCCCTATAACCTATACCGAAAACACCCACATTAGAGTCGGTTTTATCAGCAACGGCGAAATTGGCCCCCTCTAAGATTAAACTGTCAGTCAACTCGACTGTATCTTGACCCCAAGTCCCAGTGGCCGAAGTCTGGTCTAGATATTGAATAGAAAACTCGGTCTCGTTATTCTTAAAAGTCGTAGAATTATCTTCGTTATAAGTCCCGTACGTTTCACAATTCATGGATCCACCATTAGCAGAACAATACGGGTTTTTGGTAGACATGACCCAAAGATCTGATGACCCCGTATCCAACAAAACTTTGACTTCTCTTGCAGGAGTCCCGATACTTAAACTGGTGATATAAAACGCTCTTTCGTTCTTTAAATCAACATGATAAGATCCATTTGCGTCTGCCCTCTTTTGCAAGTTAAGAGTATCTTCAATCCCTTCATTAACGTCTTTAAAGAAATTCTCAACAACCTGGACCAAGTTAGTACCTTTTCTAACATCGAAATCTAACTTATAGAACCCATCTGAACATAAAACTGGGATAATGACTAGTAAAGTCTGGATTAAACGAGTGAATAACATCCTTTCAAGTCAGAAGAAGCAAAAAGGTATGAACGAGAGAACGAGGGAACGAATTTGATGTTAAGACCAGGATTTGGCTACGATTTTATATATCCTGCTATAACCCCCAGGCTCTGTTTGTTGCAGTATCTAACAAGAATTCTTGCATAAGGGGAACATTCATTTCCTTATGAAAATCAGCCATTCCGCCAACCTCAAGCGTGTTGCATTTTCCCACTGTTACCTTCTGGAATTGGTTATTGTTTGGAGCCCATTGACCATATTGTAAACATTGGAAAATTGGTAACAATCGAATGCGAAATCTCATAATGGTTAAGAACCAGCATTAGACACCAAAGGGATTTTCTTAGATATTGTTAGCTCACTTGCTACACATTGTGCCAGTGGGTAGGCAGCGGTCGGTACCGGTCGGTACCGGTAGTGCAGTCCACGGTGGAATAATGGAGATCCAGCACCAGAGACTAGATGGCTGGGTTGAGATAGTGTTCTATTATGTATACAGAAATGTATGGATAATGTACGAATGTAAATGTAAATGTAAATGTAAATGCACAAATGAACGTCAATGCTTAATGTTACGTACCTCCTGATGTATGATGTATGTATGTGTAAAGCTAATTTGTCTAAAAAGATCCAGGTACGCATATGTGCATAAGCCTTAAACCTTAAAACTACCGTGGGCTCTCGATTTGTGTCTGTTTACAGTAAAACCGAGTTTGAGGATGAAATGATTTGAAACGTTCGCTACAAGTGAAATGGCTTGAAACCACTATAAACGAAATGTTGAAACCACTATAAATGAAAACATTGGATCAAAGATTACCAAGGGTTGGCGTCAATATCGTCATCTCCCCAGTTTTTATGAGCTAACGAGCTGGGCATTTGCACTTGTTTAAACAATTCATCACCTTTAAAGTCTTTAGTTTGTGACTGTTGTTCAGTATGTTGCTGTTCTTCATCCACTTCATCTTCTTCCTCGTCTTCTTCGTCCCCTTGTTTATCTTGTTCGTAATCATAGGTATCATTGAAATCGTTTTTATTCTGGGTTAATAGCTCATCGATATCATCTAATACTTCGATAGGCAAAGAAGGTTGGAATTTTTTGGCTCTTAAAGTTTTAACACCTCCTAAACCTGACCCATAGTTATTAATTAGTTCTTGCAAATTAGGTAATGAAGACGGATAAACATAATTTGGATTAATATAAATATTATATTCTTTCAGTAATAGTTTATTTTGAATCATATAATTCAAATTTATAGTCTTAATTTGATTTTCCCCTTGTTCGTTCATTAACTTTTTAATTAATTGAACTGATGATTTGACCAATTTTGGTTCATCAACTTCATATTTATAGTTCTTGACAACTTTTAATAATTGATAATAGTTTAAGTAATCAAATTGATTAATTGTATTAATTAAACTTTCATCATCATTTAACAGTGACATACATTGTAAAAACTGTAATAATTCTATTGTTGGTTGTAACTGAATCTTACCAATATAATAAATTGAATTATAATAAAAACTTAAATTATTTGGGTTTCTTTTATTTAATTTAGTATTATCATCTAGTAAATTAGTAAATTTGAAATCTTGTGGAATTAGACTTGATAAATTTCCAATTATTTCTGGTTTATAAATCTTATAATTATGAGATCTTAACCAATCTTCAATGGTCGAAATATTTAATCTTATTTGAATAGCTTTTGACCTTGAACAATATTTGGATTGGGAAATTAATTTATTAAATATAATGGAATCAATATAATAAAATACTTGGGAAAAACATTGAAATCTAATTAAATTATCTACTTGGTGTAAATTCAACACATAATCTAAAGCACCTAAAGTTTGAATATATTTCAAAGGTGAAGGTTTCATTAAATCTTTTTGAGTAGGTGGATATAACATATCGTAAATATCATCAAAACTATTTGTATGATCTTGTTTTTTAGATTTAAAAAAGTTCCAATCTTTGGCGTATAATACATTTGAAACATCTACTAAACTTGTGAAATTTAATAAGCATTCATCAACCAATAAATTTAATCTTGAATTGATTGAAAATGATAAAGTAGATACTAATGATTGAATGATATTAATTAATTCTTGTAAGAATTCAGGGTATACTTTATATAATTCACTTTTACTAAAGTAAAAATGTAAAAATTGAATAACTGATAGCCAATAACTTAACAATACAATATCTCCAGCTCCTCCTATTGAATTGGGATCGTCTTGAATAATCATATTGAAAACACCCGATTTTGTATTAGTTATTGATCTTAATCTTGCAATAAAACAATCAAAAGTGAATTTTGTTAATTCTTCACTTTCAACTTTTAAATGACTATATCTTATTAATTGAAATACAATGGCCGCTGGAATCTTAGTGTCATGTTGGAAATTCACCTTATTGACTCTTAAATCAAATATGAAATTTAATAAAGAAGGAATATCACTATCATTAAATTTGATATATTCATCGAGTAAAATCTTGTCATATTCGAATTCTTTTAATTGAACAAGGAGATGGTCTCTAGCTAATTCCAATTCTTCATCCTGATCTTCGTCATCATTCTGTTGAAACTGTTGATCAAACGAATTATCAATTGTGATTGATTGTAATTTGATTTTATTTGATAAATCATCAATTTCATCACCATGGAAATCGTCTGATCTGTAAAAATCATCACCTTGACCATTCAGTTTGTTCAACAAGTTATGAGATCTAAAGTATTCAGTCATTGCAATATTCTCAGGATTCAACATTGTAATAGCATTTTTATCATCATCTTTTGGACTCTTATATGGATCAGCTTGATGATTCAATAAGATCTTGACGATTTCTAGTTGGTTGAAATATACCGCCCACATTATTGGAGTGTAATATAATATAGTATCATTCATATCAGGATCAACGTTATGATTTAACAAGGTTTCAACCAACTCAGCATGATCAAAACATATGGCGTAAATCAAGAGACTAACCCCTTTGGTTTCGGTTGGATACAATTTGTTGGCGTACTCTTGATGCTGCCTTATACCATTCTCTAACGTGACAGCGTCCCCATCACAAGCAGCAAGAAATAATTCAATCAACGACTTATCAACCGATTCATCAGTTTCAAGCGCCAACTGTAGTGCCTTTTTGGCCCCCACTATCTGGCTGAAGTTCGGATCCGAGTAGTTCAACAACGTGCTTCCGAACTTGAGCCCATTGCCTAAGGACAGAAATTGATTCACATCAACACCCCAGCCATTCATTTCCTTTGTAGCGGTTCAAGTGGTGTAACGGTGGTTGGTAACGATCTAACGGCGGCTAATGGAACTCCCAAACTTCGGTTTCGCACGCCAACGCGAACGATTTCACGTGAATAATCACGTGATTAAGACGATATCCTTTTTCGGCCAGTGTTAGCACGTGACAGTATCCGCTTTTGAAAAAAAGTTTTTTCTTAAAATTCGATTGTTTGGAATCGTTGGTGAATTGATACATTGATAAGACGTTTTGTAGGCAGATTTGTAGAGGAACAACCGTGTTTGAACAGTAAGGATCAGTCTATAAGGGATAGAAGATGGTATTTTCGAAGTTTTATCAGCGAATAACGATCTTGGTGTTGGTGGTGGTGGTGCCTACCGTTGTATTTTTGGTACGTAATCGGGATGAGATGTCAGAACTTCAAATCTTGGATTCTATAAGCCATATACCGTTAACATCGCAAAGTCATAGTTCTGGTAATAGTGACCACGCAGGGTTGGCACAGAGCCAAACACAGCTTGACCTTAGTGGCCATTTGGCCCATTTAAAGAAAGAAGAACTAGGGGATTTATCGTTGGATCCTTGTACGGTGGTCAACCCGTTGAATAGGGGGTTTATTGATCTTAAAGGGTTGTCCTCGATGGGCAATGAGGGCAGAGCTTTGCCTTGGAGTGCTAAAGGGTATGATAGTGGGGTGAATTTCACATTGGGCATTTGTTCGACTCCCATGAAGAAAATCCATGATTCAACTGAAATTAAAGATTCGCTAAACTCTTCCATGATTGGGGCCTACTATAAAGATCCGAAATCAGGCCAATATGTTTCGATCGGTGAATACAATTCGAATCCTGTCTTTAGAGGCAAGAAATTGATATTAACTTACGAAAACGGTTCTTATTGTAATAATTTGGTGGACGAAAAAACCGGTAACAAACTACGTAAATCAACTATTATCACTTTAACTTGTGATCGTGAAATGTTATCAAAAGCATCTGTTTCTTACATTGGGAACCTTAACGATTGTGATTATATGTTTGAAGTCAGGTCTCATCATGTGTGTCCAACTGCTGCTAAAGGTAACAATTTAAATGCCGTTTGGATCTTTTTAATTATCATTTTGGCTACTATCGTTGGGTACTTTTCAGGAGGAATTCTTTATAAACATATGAAACAATCTAAAAAAATCAACATTTAGACAGTTCGATATTTGATATATCTTGGAACTTTATAGCCTTTGCATTACTTTTGGTTCGACTTTTATTTGGCACTTGTATTATACTTAATTTATGCTTGATTTGTATCCGTTAACATTTTATATTCTCTATATAGAATGTACTAGTTACATTTTATATCACCTATATATAGAGTTTAAATTACTTAGACTTAAGCTCTAGAATGTACTAGACCTTGAAAAGATTCTCCACTGTAGACTTGAAGTCTTGAGACGTTTCAACTGGCTCTGTGGCTGTATTGTTCGATTGTTTCTTCAACTCGTTGATTTTGGCCATCAAGATAGACTTTTCTTGGGCTCTATTCAAGGTATTTTTCAAGTCATCGCTGGGTCTAATGACATGCATGAAGTTACAATGCTCTCTATCACACGAATTGTTATCATAAGCCCTACAGTTTGCATCATAAAAGCTTTCAACTGGTGATAATGCGCAATGAACGGGCCTACTACCAAACCATTGTCGATTCAATTCCATCACTGCTCTCTGGGCACCGTCGTAAGTCTTGAATTTCACATACACATTCCCATTCAAATGGTTGTTTTCATTTTCACATACCACTATCGCCACCACCTCATCTATCTGGGCAAACTTGACAAAGATATCCTTATAAAAATTTTCAAAATACTCTGTAATTTGCTTGGGATTCAAATCTTGTTCGTTCTTGTTCACCTTCGGATTCTGGTAAAGATTCGCCAACAAGACGGTGTTGGACCTTGTGGGCTTTATGTGTCTCCTGGAACACTTCTCTCCGTGCCTACAAGCTCCTATTCGGGTGTAAAACTGGCATGTTGACTTATCTGACATGGTTCTTAGTATTTGTAATAGTAGTGCTAAGATGCGATTTTTCTAGTGAAATATTTTGGTTGCAAGAGTTTTAGTAGAATTCACAGATATCACATTGGGGGGTCAGATACGTATATTAGAATAAATATGTTAAAATCGATGTAAATGTGAGATGTTAGAAACAGAAAACTTGATCGTTTGGATCAGATTTTAAAACGGTTTTATCCCAGCCTAATTCATGAGTCAATTCGATTAAAGATTTCTTCATTTCAGGTGGACCACAAATGAACAATCTATTTTGGTCAGAAGGCTTTGGAAGGTATTTTTCGATCATTTGCTTATCAACGTAACCAACGTCACCTTGCCAGTCTTTTGGCGGGTCCAACAAAGTATAATGAACATCAAAATCAGGGTATTTCTTACTTAATTCGTCGATTTCGGTCTTTAACAAGATATCGTTTTCGGTATCGTTGGCAAAAATCAAAGAGATCTTAGTATCATCACCTGGATTAGTTATAATTTCAGTGATAACTTGCAAAATCGGAGTTATACCCGACCCACCAGCAATTAACCCGATTTGTTTGGCCATATTGGTCTTATACTGTAATCTTCCAACTGGACCTCTAAATTTGACAGTTTGGCCTTCATTTAACATAGCAATTCTCTTGGAAACTTTACCATTGGCGTATGACTTGACTAAAATATCGAAAAACCCAGTATCAAACTTATTGGAAATAGGCGAATAGTATCTGGTCTCATCTTTCCCATCAATATTGAAAACACAGGCCAAGTTATGACCGGTTGGAATATCCAAAATCTCATCGTCGTGGTTCAACTTGAATCTGTAGATTGCACTGTTTCTTGAAATCACAGTCTTGTCAATCAATTCTAAATCGTTCCATTTCAATGGATCAATAGAGCTTCTTCTGCTCCAAGCTGAATAAAAGTTGACCGAGCATACAACAATAATAAGCCCAATGGTGTACGGTAAGTAGTGGTAATCCATAATCAACGTCCCGACAATCATCAACGCAACCGGAATATAGATCCCGTGAAGCGGTTGCTTCAACAATTCTCTCTTATCCTCCATTCTTATCCAACGGTTCTGTAAGGAAATCTGTCAATTTGTAAGTGAAGTTTTTTTCTCGGAGGTTCGAACGTTCGGTGGTTCGAACGGTTAGAAATGAGAATCCGATTTCTTACTAAAGATTTATATATTTAAGAGGCCCAGTTATATGATATATAGAATACAAAGTTACTTGGGAAAGGGAGTGAAGGGAACATTAAGATAAAATAGCAGGGTATAAGAAGTTAGTATTCTTCTTCTTCTTCAGGGAAGGAATCAGTACCGACTTCAATATAATCTCTTTCTAACGCAGCCAAGTCTTCTCTAGCTTCGGTGAATTCACCTTCTTCCATACCTTCACCAACGTACCAATGAACGAAGGCTCTTTTAGAGTACATCAAATCGAATTTTCTATCGATTCTTCTCCAAGCTTCAGCAATGGCAGTGGTATTAGATAACATACAAACAGCTCTATTGGCAGCAGCCAATTCCGCACCCTTGATGGCAGTAGGTGGTTCATAACAGATACCAATCTTGAAACCGGTTGGACACCAATCGACCAATTGAACTGTTTTCTTAGCTTTAGCTTGTGCAACAGCATTTTGAACATCTCTAGTTACAACGTCTCCTCTATATAACAAACAATTAGCCATATATTTACCAACTCTTGGATCACATTTAACCATTTGATTACCTGGTTCGAAACATGAAGCGGTGATTTCAGCCACTGAATTGGCTTCATGATTGGCTCTATTTTTACTAAAGACTGGGGCATAAGAAACTAATGGGAAATGGATTCTTGGATAAGGAACCAAATTAGTTTGGAATTCATTCAAATCAACGTTTAAAGAACCATCAAATCTTAAGGAGGCAGTTACTGATGAAACAACTTGAGCAATTAAGTTATTCAATGAACCAAAACTTGGTCTTGGGATATCCAAATTTCTTCTACACATATCATAAATGGCTTCATTATCAACCATAAAAGTACAATCCGCATGTTCTAAGGTGGTATGGGTAGTTAAAACAGTATTATAAGGTTCAACAACTGAAGTTGAAACTTGAGGAGCTGGATAAACGGCAAATTCCAATTTTGATTTTTTACCGTAATCAATAGACAATTGTTCTAATAATAAAGACCCTAAACCGGATCCAGTACCCCCACCCAAAGAATGAGTGAATAAGAAACCTTGTAAACCATCACATTGATCCGTCATTCTTCTAATTCTATCTAAAACATCATCTAAGATTTCTCTACCTACAGTATAATGACCTCTAGCATAATTGTTGGCGGCGTCTTCTTTACCAGCAATCAATTGTTCTGGGTGAAACAATTCACTATAAGGACCAGTACGGACTTGATCAATCACATTTGGTTCTAAATCAACATATAAAGCTCTTGGAACATACTTACCTGATCCAGTTTCACTAAAAAACGTTGAGAATCCTTCTTCTCCTCCCTTTGGTTTATCTAATCCTTCTTGTAAGTAACCATCTGGTCTAATACCATGTTCTTGGGAGTATAACTCCCAACAAGCATTACCGATCTGACATCCTGCTTGTCCAACTACAGTATATCGTTAGTATTCTTGATCCCTTACCACAGTTTTCTTTACACGCGTTGAACATCGTCTTTCTTGCAAATCGACGTCTCATCACGGGCAGATTTCTAGTTCGGTAAAATCCCTAGTTGAATGTTACGTACCGTTGATACTAATGACTTCTCTCATCCTTATAAACGTTTCAATTCACTAGTTTTCTTTATCAATTATATGAAAACAAAAAATCTTCAACTAAAAATTCGTTTGTTTATTAAGCGCTCTCGATTTCAAAACAAATAAAAAGACGAAAAGGCTCGACTGCCTAATGCGGAAGTGTGGAGGGAGAGGTGCTGGGATAGCTGGACCCGTTTGCCCAGGCAGATCAAGTTAAAACTCATATTAATCTATACATCTAAGATATTACACTATATAATCTTATTCAACCACTGAGTAAAATCTCTTGAATTTATCATCAACTTCAGTCAAATAATAAGTACCCTTAGCTAAAGTTTCAATTGAACCGGTTGGTTTAATACTCTTTTGTAAGTGTAACTTTTCTCTAGTGTTAAGAGCTTCAACGTATTCTTCTGGAGAACGTAATTTTCTACCTTCACCCAATTTATAATCGATATTCAACTTTTCAGTAATGTTGGAAATATCACCTTTAACAACAACTGACAATAAAGTCGAAGCCAACCCTGAACCATAAGAGAAAATCCCGATTCTTTTGTTTTGCAAAGCTTCCGATCCTACGTAGAATAAAAGTGATGATAACGAAGCCCAAGCTGAAGCAGTATACATATTACCAGTGTTAGTTGGGACTTTCAAAGCTGGATCTAATTTAGTCTTTTTGGTTTCTTTAGTTAAACCAAGGAATACTTTTTCTAAGTTTCTATCAGTCAATGAAGCTTCATAGGTTACTGAATCAATAGATTTTTTAGTTTCTTCATCGATTTCAAAACTTGATGGATCGGCCAAATAATCATTATATAACAATCTAGCATAAGATTTAGTAACCAATTTACAAGTTGGAACATGGAAAGCATTATAATCAAAATATGACAATCCAACAGTTTTATTGACATCTTTGGTGATTTTTTTAGAATAGTTTTTGTAACAATTATCAATGGCTTTAGTATAACAGCTTAAAGAAAAATGACCATCGACAACTGGATATTCCGAAGTGAAATCTGGCTTATAGAAATCGTAAGCATGTTCCATATAAGAACCTCTAGTAGTTTCGAAAACAATTGGGGCATCAGGACCAATCAAGAAAGCAACCGAACCTGCACCACCAGTTGGTCTGGCAGAACCTTCAGCATAAATAGCAATATCACCACATGCAACAATGGCGTCTCTACCGTCCCAACTGGAAGATTCTATCCAGTTGATGGCATTGATAATGGCAGAAGTTCCACCGTAACAAGCGTTGACGGTATCAATCCCCTCGATGTCATTATTACCTTGAAATAATTGCATCAACACTGATTTGACCGATTTAGACTTGTCCAATAAGGTTTCAGTACCGACTTCTAATCTTCCAATATTATTGGTGTCAATGTTGTAGTTTTTAATCAAGTTCGAGACAGATGTCAAACATAAAGAGTAAATATCTTGTCTATCATTAACAAAAGACATGTTGGTTTGACCTAATCCAATAGTATATTTACCACTTGGAATTCCATCGTATTTCTCCAACTCACTTTGGTTGACGTATTCACTTGGAATATAAATCTCAATTCCCTTGATACCAACGTTTTGGGGTCTAGACATGTTTTGGGTAGTAGTTTTGAAAGAATGAATATAGTTCTATACTTCTATGGTTCTTGAAAAGAAAAAAACTGATAGGTAAGGCTTTTTCAGTTCTTCTCGTCGATTTCTATACGATCTATAGCGGTCGTGCGACTGCTAGTTTGGTAAATTTGGACGGTTATCTAAGGGCTTAAAATGGTCATTGTTTTAGGGAAATGGTGGAGGAAGCTGAGCTTAGAGGAGACGTTAGGGGAGACGTTAGAGGAGTCGATGACACGGTGGTTTCAAGGTATAGGAGCTGTTGGCATTAGTGAAAAATGGGCCCGCACGTCCAAGATGGTACGATAGATAGCGATCGCGATCGAGGTCCATCGATGAAGGCGTGAAGGACGTGAAGGACGTGAAGGAGGCGAGGGAAGTGAAGAGGCGAAGGACGTGAAGGATGTGAAGTGAGGCGAAGGACGTGAAGGAGGTGAAAGGGATGGAGAGGATAAGAAAGTAAGGAGGTAAGAGGTACGATGTGGAAGGGAAGGACAGCATAAACGAGGGATCACGTGATACAGACATTGCCCGGATCTGCTTAGTCGAGAAACGGGATGAGTCTATACGAGGGCACGATCTGTAACCATGGGAGACGGCAAGGAACGATCTGTATATATGGGAGACGAAGGCAAGGAACGATCTGTATCTATGGGATACGGTGGCCATTGCCATTGCCTTTGCTTCTGCCATTGCCTTTGGTTCTGCCTCTGCCTTTGCTTCTTATTCCTTTCAATCCCTTGTCTCCTCTCCTTTCCTTTCCTATTCCTCTGCTTTCTTCCTCTGCTTGCCCATTCCTTTCCTGTTTCTCTCTTCCTTTCCCATTCCTTCTTCTCCCATTGTCCTGTCTCTCTCCCTTCTTCTTCTCCCATTGTCCTATCTCCCTTCGTCTCCAGCGTCCCGTCACAGTACCTTGACACCAGTACACCCCCTTGCAGCAGCGGTGGCCGTCCCAATGATCTTTCGCCCCCGCGAGTCCTCCTGCCCCCGCGAGTCCCCCCACCGCTCCCGTTCCAGTGCGCTCGTCCGACTAAAAAATAAACGCACTGCAAATCGAAGATTTTTCACAGCCATTTCGGAACCCGAATCCAAGCGAGAAAACTGTGCATTTATCCATTAATCGTCTGTTGCCACCCGGTTCGTAGGATAAGCAACACAGCGGCAGTAGCACAACGGCAGTAACGCAACGGCAGTAGCACAGCGGCAGCAACACAAGCACAGAATGACGGTACCTAAGCTGGTGCAAGGCTTTGTGACTTCCAAGTTGTTCCATCGTACATGGGCGGGTACTTTTGTTTGTAGGCCCCAAGCAATCTTTCAACCTACCAATGAAGAAGAGATCAGAGAGTTGGTTAACCAGGCCAGGATCACCAACAAGACCATCATGACGGTCGGGTCGGGCCATTCGCCTAGCGACTTGACCATGACCAATGAATGGCTCTGTAATTTAGACAAATTCAACCGGATTTTATCTGAAGAGCCATACTATGGCCCTGTAAACGAGGGTTCTGGCGATAAAGAGGTCAAGTTTGTTGATTTGACGGTGGAAGCGGGCTGTAGAGTCTATGAACTAAACGAGTACTTGAAACGCCATGATTTGGCCATCCAAAACTTGGGTTCCATCTCGGACCAATCGATCGCTGGCTTGATTTCCACCGGTACTCATGGTTCTTCTCAGTATCATGGATTAGTGAGCCAGCAGGTGGTCAGCATTACCATTATGAACGCTCAAGGTAAGTCTGTGACCTGTTCATCCGTTGAAAACCAACCGTTGTTTAGAGCTGCTTTGTTATCTTTAGGTAAAATCGGTATTATAACTCATGTGACCTTAAGAACCATTCCAAAATATACCATCAAATCTAAACAGGAAATCATCAAGTTCAGCACCTTGTTAAAGAACTGGGACACTATTTGGTTGGATTCGGAGTTTATTAGGATCTGGTGGTTCCCTTACTCAGGTAATTGTGTTTGTTGGAGAGCTTCCAAGTCCAATGAACCTTTGAGTGACCCCAGACCAAGTTGGTACGGGACTACCTTGGGTAGGCTTTTTTACGAATCTTTATTGCTCTTGTCGGTCAAAGTCTTCCCAAGATTGACCCCATACGTTGAAAGATTTGTATTCAATCAACAATATGGAAATGTTGAGACGTTGGGTAAAGGTGATATTGCCGTTCAAAACTCCGTCGAAGGCTTGAATATGGATTGCTTGTTCTCTCAGTTCGTCAATGAATGGGGGTTGCCTTTGACCAATGGTCCAGACGTTTTGACTAAGTTAGATGAAATCATTCTGATTGCTGCTAAAAATGGCGATTACTTTGTCCATGCTCCTATCGAAGTAAGATGCTCAAATATGACAGTCAGTGACGAACCTTATGCTGACGATGATGGGAAAGAATCTTTATATCCTCCCCAATCTTGGCTAGCTAAGAGAAACCATTTAAGTAGCGGTCCAATCAATGGTAACAACTTAAGACCATATTTGGATAATTCTCCTGCTGACTTGGAGTTCGTTGACCAAAGTAAAATTACAAACAATCAATTGACCTTATTCCTTAATGCCACCATGTACAGACCGTTTGGAACAAATGTTGATACCAGAATGTGGTTTCAACAATTTGAAGATACTGTTCTGGTTGCTGGCGGTAAACCCCATTGGGCTAAGAATTTCATTGGTGTACACCATGAAAAAGCACCTGAAAACGATGTTCAGTACCAATTGGATTTTGGGGGAAAGAAATTCTACCTGATGGTTGGATTTAACTCAGTTATGCAAAAATGGTTTGGTGATAGTTTAACTAAGTACAATAGCGTAAGAAAAACAACCGACCCAAACGGAGTGTTCATGAGTGGTAAGAATTGGGCCGTCAGAAACGGGATCTTGGGGTCTTAGTTCGTTAATTCAGCCTTGAACATATATATATTATAGTATGGAATCAGTGTAAAAATGTACATAGCGAAAGCCTTATTCAGTAGTACGTACATAGCTATTTAAGTCTTCATGGAGTTGCTGGCAAATCAGCTATTTAAGCCTTCATATCTACTTGAAAGGAGCCTTCAATGGGTCGATGACCGTTCCTTGTTTGGTGATGACTCTAGGCATGGTTAGTCTTTGATGGGTTTCTCTACTGGTCCATTCTTGTCCCACAGGCATTCTGAGAGCTCTTTCATACTGCTCTCTTGACTCGTATGGGTATGGGATGTCGGAAGATTGGTACTTCAAGTTCTTCTTGTTCACTTTCTCGTTGATGATAACGTCCTTCAAGTTCTTATCACGTCTTTTGTCCTGTTTGACCACCCCATCCACCGTCCTTACGATCTTTCTCTTCTTATTCTTCTTTCCCCCACCTGCCCAATCACCCCACCCTGGCAACGTCAAATCTTCTTGCTTATCACCTTCGTCCTTAACCACTTTCCGTTTCTCTTTCTTGAATTCACTCACAACATCGTCTCCAGCAAATGCCTCTTTGATCAAGTCTTGTTGCTTGAATCCTTCATCATCAGAGTCGTTCACTTCAATGTCCAATGTTTGTCCCAATTCAATATCCGGGTCCTCACTACCTTGAAGCTTAGTCTTCTTCTTGATTTTGTTGGCTGCCTTGGACTCTCTGGATGAGTCCTTGTCAACAGTTCTTACTTTGGACGACTTTTTGGTTTCTCCAGCTGAAAGCCATGGATTGGCTTCAACAGGATCCGTAGTGGGGTCCTCCTTTTTATTGGAAACAACTTCAGGCTTTTTAGTCAATTTACTTATCAAGTTCCTTGATTGGTCTTCTTCGACTTCCTTTAAGATCTGTTCGTTAACCTCGTTGACATCGTGCTTCATAGCAGCAGAGTTGGGAGTATAAATTCTTCTCCCTTGGTTCTTGACTACATTCACAGCAGTTTCATCTTGGGTAAGGTCTTTGATATCTTCACCATTTTCGAGCTTTCTTAACATTTCTAGCTCTTGGAGGTTTTCAAGCTTATGACGTTCTTCAGCGGCTTTCATGAAGTCCATACCCAATACACCCTTCCCTAACTTGGTCTTAGAGTCTGGATCATCTTCATCCTCATTATAGTCTCTTTCAATATCGGATATGTTGTCGTCACTTTGCTGTCCATCTTCGTAGCCCAATTGCTTAGCCTTTAACCTTTCACCCTGTCTCAACATCTCTTCTAATTCACCTCTATTGGATGCATCCTTACTCAAACCACTTTTGATGATGGACCTGGCCCAAGTAGAATTTGTTTTATGCTTCAAGTTCATTCTTTCTTCAGCTCTTTTCCTATCATGATCTTCTTGATCACTGTCGTCACCTTCAACCAACGATTGCTCCTTCATTCTTTCCTTCTTTTTTATTTTACGGAAGGTTCTGGACTTGATTTTCTTTATTCTCTTAGCTCTTGTCTCGTCTCTAAACATCAATTCTCTCATCAATCTTAACTCGTTGGTTCTCTTTTTTAGATCTTCAGGTGATAATTTTGCAATGGCCAAGTCTTCAAAAGTGGCTTCCTTTTTGTCGTCGGTCAAAGCAGACTCCTTTAAAACACTATGGATCTTCATCTCCAAGTCAGTGGTTGGATCATTATCTGACTTGAAGGTAGTGGCAGTGTCATTGTGAGTTACAGTTGGATTCATTGGGAATTTTAACACTTCGGCCCTTCTGTTTTGTTGAACGGTGTCTTCCCATTTGCTTACTTCTTCCTTGGTGATTTCATATGCGGCTCTCCTTTCATGTTTCTTCTGGATGTTTCTTGGTAATGGTGTATCAAGTGCTTTTGAGTTGGATTCATCTTCATTGTCAATCAAGATAGCATCTCTTGAAATCGACTTGTCAACGGCAGAAATCATATCATTAAGTGACAATTTGTTACCATTACTTGGAACATTATACTCATTTTCATTTATAGTTTCCGATATCAACTTTCTTCTTTCTTTAGGTTTCTTTAATTGAGCCTTCAAATGTGAAAATGTGCTAGACAAGTCGACTTCGTCTTCAGATTCATTTGCAAATATGTCGTCACTGTCCACATCTTCTCCGTCAGAGTCTGAATCGCCATCAGAATCTGAATCACCATCAGAATCATCGGCCTCTTCTGATTCAGACAGCCAGGTATCGTCAAGTACCACGTCCTTGGTGTTTTTCCCGTCCTTGGTGTCCTTGGTGTTAGGCTGGTATTCACGCAAGTCTTTGTCGTCTAAATCCCATGCCTGTGATAAACTCACTAGTTGTCCCTCGTCGATACTGTCATAGCCTTCATCACTTTCTTCACTCGATACGTCTTCACCTTTGGCGATTTTTTTGTTTCTTAGTTTTTGCTTCTTCTCTTTATCTCTGATGGTTTGGGAGAACTTCGAGTTCAACACATCGTAATCATCGTCCGACCCCAACGCCTCATCGGAATCAATCTCATCATCTTCCACATCGTTCGACTTTTGATTAAAAAACTTGCTTGCATCCATCACTCCATCATGAACACCTCCATCATTCTCTTCCGACCTGAGCTCCTCGTCTGAGCCGGACTGGTTCTCTTGACGCTCAGCAATCTCAAATGCATTCAAGATCTTCTGGTTGCTTCTTTTAGAAGCACTCTTGCCGCCTCTCTTTCCTTTCTTCGCCATTGTCTTCGGTACTTCTTCAGTACTTTGCAATCAATCTGGAGAGATGAGCTTGAATTTTTTCGCTGAGAGCGACAAAGACCCGGACACCCACCCTACACCACTACACCCACTCCACCCCCACCTGCGACATGAATCGTAAAAATTTATATTACTATGGAACTCTTTTGTATATACGATAAAGGGTTGATAAGATCATAAGGAGTCTAGTCTATCATTAATTTCGTCGGTTGAAAGCTGCTTGAATCTTGGACCAGAGACATCAGTACCTTTGAAACCTAAGAGTTCTTCTTGAGGCTCACTTATAACAGCTATATCCAAGTTTTCACCAGTCAATTCACCATCGACAGATTCTTTTAATGCTAACAAGGCAACATGGATTGCATCTTCTAATTCCAAATTCTCATTCCATCTTTTTTCCAAAAAAGTCTTAGCAGACACCGAAGTTTTACCAATAGCGGTGGCTTTCCAAGGGAAATAACTACCTGAAGGATCAACTTGATATAATTGGAAAATATCCGAGTGAGGATCATAGCCTCCAACCAATAAAGATACCCCAAATGGTCTTATCCCACCGGATTGGGTTGATTCTTGCATTACTTTGGCGATTTCTTGTACCAAGATCTTAACTGGAGGATATTCATTATAAACTCGTTTATAATTGGTATGAGCCAACTTACGAGCTTTATCTACAAGGACTCGGAAATCTGGACCCATCCCAGAATATGACATCCCAATATCGGGAGTGATCAACTCAACTTTAGAATTTGTATCATTTTTAAGAAGATTCGAATTGGCTTTACGTTCGGTAGCCAATACTACTCCATTGGTGGCCTTTATGCCAATGGTGGTGACCCCCTGTTTGACAGCATTCAATGCGTATTCAATCTGGACCAATTTCCCACTATAAGCATCTTGTTAGTAATGGTTCACAAACCTACTTGCTTCCATGGAAACAGGATTCGAACGGAACATACCTAGGAGAGAAGGTGGTCAATGAAAATGAATACCTATCAGCCATTATAATATCGCGTTTCTCCTGAAATTGACTTGGTTCTCTACAATATCTCGCCCCAGTCTTTCAATCCAACGGCGCTACTCTTTCTACCTTACAATCAACAGACGAATGAAAGGTTTGAAAAGTGGTTGATTTTGCCTTCGAGTTCTGCGACTGGCGATGTCGTGGCCGCGCGAGGTGGAGGTCGCACTGCCGACATAAGGGTGGGTGGTCCATTTTGGTGCCATTTTGGTGGAGGCAGGGAGGCAGACGTAGTCGGATAGATATAGGCAGGGAGGCAGGGAGGCAGGAGGCAGGGAGGCAGGAGGCAGAACAGCCAGAGTAATGAATAAATTGTATTAACCAAATAGTCTATAACATCCCTAATCTTCTTCTTCGTCGGTATCGATTGGTTTGGGGGTCCCTTTTGGACTACTCAACCATTCAATGTGACGCAATCTTCTTCTTTCAGCTTGTAGTTTCTTTTCGTTTCTAGTCATCTTCTTCTTACGAGCTCTGACCTTGATGTTGGCCGGGGAATCATCGTCATCGGCCCTCTTTTTGGATGGTGTTGGTGCTGGAGATGGCGATGCTGATGCTGAGACTGTAGCTCCTTCTTCTACGGAAGAATCTTCAAATCGTTTAGAGTCAACTGCTGCATTACCCTTCTGAACAACTTCTCCATTTTCAACGTGCCACTGCTCTGGACATAATGCTCCAACAAACTCGTTATTATGGGAAATCATCACGACCCCTCCATTCCAGTCTCTAATGGCCACGGCTAACCCACCTAAGGAGTCACGATCCAAATAATTGGTAGGTTCATCCAACACTAACAAATGAGGATTGTTCCACATGGCACCAGCAATAACAACCTTGACCAATTGCCCTCCTGACAATGATCCCATAGGGGTATGGTCGGCGATATCTCCATCAAGACCAACATCTTCAAAATGTTTTCTGATGACTTTTGGTGTCAAATCACGATATCCCAAACCTTCTCTTGAAGCCTCATGATCATCGAATTTCTGCACAAGTTTATCAAACCCTTGTTCCAATAAAATATCCCTTGCAACCCATGAATTGTATTTAGGTAACCAGAATTTCCATTTGATTTCATATTGGAAGGATTTTTTCAACTTTTGTCTACCAACAATCGCTTCAATGGCTCTTGGTCCTCTTCCATCATCAATGGCAAACTCTTTCTTCATCAATTCTTTTTCTTCTTCGGAAATCTTTCTAGATTCTTTTAACAACACTTCACGATCATCTCCAAATCTATAACGCCATTGTAAGTATTGATTGGCAGTCTTTTCTTTATGAAGTTCTACATGTTGTAAAGCGTGTTGAGCAATATAACCGATTCTTAAGTTTGGATGCTTTTCAACTTTACCTTCATTAGGTATCAATTCACCAGTTAACAACTTAATTAAGGTGGATTTACCAGCCCCATTAGGACCTAAAATGGCCACACGGGACGACAATGATAAAGAACATGAGACTTCGCTTAAGGAAGGCTTAGGAGCTCCAGGATAGCTGAATGTGACATTGGCCATTCTTGCAACGGCTCTTGTATTGGATTTGACCCCGGATAACATACCTGCTGGTGGGAATGCCATCTTGACATTGGAATCAGACAAGGTATAATAAGTTTTACCTTCCGGTTTGACTTCAACAAATGCAGACAAATTACCTTTATAGTAAGCCAACTTCTTGTTTTCATAATGGATGATATCAGTACATACAGCATCCAAGAATCCAGAGTCATGGGAAACAATTAAGGAAGTGATTTCAGGATGTTCAACCAAGTAGTCTTCTAACCACTTAACGTTAGCAACATCCAAGTGATTGGTAGGTTCATCCAATAATAACACATCAGCCTTCATCAACATTGCTCTTGCCAATTCTAATTTCATCTTCCAACCTCCTGACAACGAACCAACGTGTTGAGTCAATCTTTCTTCTGGGAAACCAACTTCTCTTAAAGCAGCAGCAATAGCGTCACGTCCAACGTCTTTTAATTCTGGATCGGAGCCAATAAATGTGACAAGATCCATATCACCTTCTTCACCTTGTAATCTATGTTCGACAAAACATGTTCTAAGCTGATCAGGAGATGGGAACCCTTCTAATTGACCTTTGGAGATGGCTCTCATCAAGGTGGATTTCCCTGCACCGTTTCTACCACAAAGACCATATCTGTGACCTTTTAACAAACGTAAATTGGTTTTGTTCAACAACATACGGGAACCATAAGCCAAGGAGAAATCAGCATTGACAACTTCAACAGCACCTTCTTCGTCATCATATTCTGCGGAAACAGTAGCAGTATATAAGTTTCTTAACTCAGTGGCAATGGTTGAAATGTACTTTTGTTTCAATTCTTCAGTCACTGATGAGTCTACCACAATGGCCATATCAAGGTATTCACGAAGACGTTTCCAATCATTCACATGAGCATCAGCTTGTAAAATAGTTGAAAGATAATGATCATAGTTGACGTCAGTCAAAATTTGGAGTTGGTCGATGATAGCCTTGAATTCTTCCTTATCTTTAACATAGAATTCTTGACACTGCTTAAGGGTTAATCTACCATGGAACTTACCATCAGATTGTTCATCTTCAGCATCTTTCAAGACACTGAACGCTTTTCCAGCCAATTCTCTTACTTCGGGCAATGAAGCGTTCTTATAGACTTTTTCAACCCCCGGTTTCAAGATTGGAATGAAGGTTTCAATTTCACGTTTGTTATTGACCAATCTTGTCAAGTTTTCAGTGACAGTGACAGTTTGTCTCAACTGTTCATTCGAGGATGAAGACATCTTCAATGATTTATCCAAAATAGGAACCAATAACGATAAAGCCGGTTCAGTGACTTCGGCAACAAACGTAACTGAAGATAAGTTCTTAATACATTCAGGGACGTTTTGGGGATTAGCTAAGGTCTCCACAATGATTTCGTATTTGTTCTGTAAATCCAAGTTATCAAGAACTTTGACAAACTTCTTCAAAATCTTCAACCCATGCTTGGCCAATTCAGGCTTAAAGTCGGTCGCCAAGTCAGTCAAGATTGGCACGGCCTTGACAAACTTCAATTCCAACAAATCGGCTGGAACATCATCGATTAACTTGTCTACGGTGTCCAAACAAGCGATTTTCCCGTTCCATTTGGCAGACGAGTTAAGGTAGTCCAAAAGCTCATCCAATACAATAGACCCTAAAGCTTCAATAGGAAATATACCATATAACGAGTTGGCAGCGACTTGGGCTGCTTTAATAACGTTTTTATCCTTGTCAGAAGCCAAGTCATAAGCTACATTGAAATATTGCTTCAAGTAAGCTTCTTTTGGGGTCTGGCCGCCAAACTTAATGCTCAATTGCTGAACGAACAAAGCCGAAGACTCTCTTAACAAAGGAGGGTTCTTTGGCTTGGCTAAAGACTTCACAATATCAACCAATTGCCATTCATTGATGATGGAAACATGGTTTTGGGCTACAAGGTCCAAGATCTGGTCGATTTCATGCTTGACTTCACTCACCTTAGCAGCACGTTCGATGTTCATAATGTTGTCTTCAATTGGCAAGTCCTTAAGATTCAACTTACTCAAAGCTCCACCCAATGATGATAACGAGGTGGTAGACGAGTTTGGGTTGGGGGTCGATCTCCCGCTAGTTGGCAAGGAATCGATGGGACTCCTGAGATTAGCTTGGCCCTGGCCCTGGTCGTTGCCGCCATTGATTCCTGCTGGCACAAACCCTTGGCTGTATGGATTATAGCCGCCAAGTCCCGCATTCTTGTACCCGGCGCCCCTGCTCTGATTCTGAGCCTGTTGCGACTGCTGCTGTCTTAAAAAGTCATCAAACGACTGCTTCTTCGACATCCTCACCTAACACTACGTATCACTCTTAAACGTCCAACACGTTGCAATGATCTCTGATAAGCTTTTGTAAACTGAAAATTTTTCCTGATGCGCATCGAGAGATTGGAGAGAGCGCGAGAGAGCACGAGATGGGACGGATCAATGGTTGGTGACTATGAAAGGCCATATATAAACAAGGACGACTTGTCATGAAGGGCTAGGGAGTTGCCCACTCTATAAGCTTTATTGTATGTGACGGGTCTGGAGTCTACCAAGGCAAACGAGGCGTTGTAAAGGTTGATGGATGAAGCCGTTAGCTCGACCAAATAGGACGTTGGCCCATGGGAGAGCATTGAGGTGACGGTGCCGTCTGAGTGAGCGAAGTCGACCGTGACCAAGTTGGGTTTGTCCGACTTGGCTAAGTCGTAGATTTCGAGTTGATGGGAGCTTTCGTCAACGGGATTGGAGAAAGCCAAGAAGGGACTATTGGCCTCGAGTCTAGATTCGAAAGTCGAGTAATTGGTGATGATTTCTGACTGCTTCAGAACGATATTGAACAGGAATAACGTTTGCTCTAACTTGATGATGGGCTGGTACGGACTCAAGCTTGCGTCAGATACCGATGACGACCTTTTGTGGGTCTTTTTAACTCTAGGAGGAGACGATTGTGCCTTGTTATCTGATTTGAACCATTTAATGATTTCGAATTTAGCAGTTTCCTTCTTTGGGGTGAAATTCTTGAAGAACCCTCTAATGTAATCGCCGATTTCCATTGCTTGTAAATCATTACGAGCTCCTGTTGTAATTTCATATACTTTGAATTTAGACGTAGTTTTGTTAGTCAAAGAAATTACTAGCCCAAAATATTTGGAATTTGCGTTGGACTTATGGTCGAATTCAATCATTGCTGATGAGTCTAACTCTAGATCCGATCTACCCAAGTTGACAACAACGGTCGACATCGAATCTTCACCATCTAGGACCAATTGGTTGATTTCCCCATTTTTATTGACAACCAAAACATTGGCCGTTTGGAGATCAGAATCATGCGCTATGCAATATATGTCAATAATAGATGTCACATCATCAACAAATGATTTATTGGTATTGAACAGTAAGATCTCTTTGGAAGCTTTGACATCAAATATGGTAAGTTTCAATTTATCAGGATCTTCAACGTTCTCATAGTTTATGTATACAAGGATATCGTTCAAACAAGAATTGAAGACCTTGACCTTTTCATAGTTGGATGTTGTTAATTTAACTTCCGAAATACTGAATCCAAGATCGTCTGGAGGAGGATCTAAGCTGACTTCAGGCTCTACTTCTCCATCATTAGCAAATTTGAAATCATTTGAGCCATCAAAGATGACCGTTTCAGAGTCGCTTTCAGCCGGAGGTACGTCTTTAGGCTCTTCGATACTCATATCATCAAATTTCTGATTGAGAGACTTTTCACCTAAAGAATCTTGACTTTCGCCGAAATATGTCGAAACAACAGATTTGCTTTCTTTATCATCGCCACTGGGTTTATTATATCCATTGAAGATGAAATTATCCATTTTTTCATTGTTAAACAACTCGTCAAACGAATTATTGGACTCATTCATCTCAGGCAATTCAAGATAGTCGAGACTGGTGTTTACAGGACTTCTTAAGAGGTGGATGACTTCTCTCATGGATTTTGTCAATTGATATCGTGAATCCTTAATGACTTGCAAATCCACCTCAGGGATCTCGGCAAATGAATAATCTTGCTTGGCTTCAGACACTTCTAATCCTTTATCCTCTCTTAGCTTTTGGTTTTCGTTTTCTAATCTTTGGATATTCAATTTCTGTTCTTCATTGATGTATTTCAATGAGTTTAATTCCCCTTGCAATTGGGTGATTCTATATTTCATTTCAGATCTTTCTAGATTTGTCATGATTTTGAATCTTTCCAAGTTGGTGAACTCGCTAGTCAAGTAGTTTATAACTCCTGGTAGCGTATAATTTGCCAATGGGTTTGGCGATTGCTGGGGTTGTGGCTGTTGCGTCTGTTGCTGCAGTGGCGGCTGTTGTTGCAGTTGCAGTTGGTTCTGCAGTTGTGTCAGCGGCTGCAGCTGTAAATATTGCTGTGATTGTGGAGTCGGCGGTTGCTGATTCAGTGGCAGCAGCTGCCATTGAGAAAGCTTTGGGATGCCGTTGTTACTCATCGTGTTGTGTAAGAACCCAATTCTATTCAATTCGACCGCAAAGACACGGTTTATATTACACCTTTACCGCCAATAGCTCTGGTTTTATTGATTCTGTTGACGAAGGAGTTGCGATATGAACGAGGCCGGTACACCCACTCTGGCGGCAGCACGGAGCAGACAACAACACAATACGTATATTATTTATAGAGTAGGCAAAATTCACCTTATGATACATAGACAAACGTCTTACTTCTTTGAAGCCCAATCGTTCAAACCATATCTATTTCTAGCGATCTCAATGGCATAGAATTGAATTCTTACTACGAAAATGGTTCCATGTTGAGTGTATTCATCGGTTGCTTTGGTTCTTAACAAAGTCCCGAAATTGTAGTCTTCTATTTGATTAAACTTTTCACAGAACGTTCTCCATTTCTCTTTCCCTTCCTTGCTTTTCATTTCGTCTTCACTGATCTCAGCAACTCTAGCTGGGTCTTTGAATTCGGGGAAATCGGCAGTCAATGCTAAGAAAATCGCTTCATCAAAGTTGGTCAACTTCAATTTTGAGCCGGGGATTTTTTCCAACAACCCCCAGTAAGTCTCAGCTTGCATTACGGCCTTGACGGCGAACTGTCTTTCAATATCTTCTAAGTTATCAGCGGTTTCAGCATCGAATTTGGTCGCCATCGTGGAGGGTCTCTTGATCGATCAGAAAAGATTTTTCAGCTCCATCGCTGCTTCGCACCCACAAAAGCGACAAAGCTGCAAAGAAGTTGCAAGAACCAGATAGAAGCCGATTTTGAAGGGCAAATTAACGGATGATAAACGACTTATATGGGATTAAAACTATATATATGTAAAATTAATAAGCACATTTAGAGCTTGGGCTTATTTTTGTGAAAAAAAAAATTGTTTAGGATCCATTGGGCCTCTCTTTCTCCACTCATAAACGCCCCGTGAATACACCCATCACCTTCAGAAATGGTATGTTCCCCTGCAAACCTTACTGTCGAATGAGATATACCCGTACCTTCTATTTCGCCAGACAATTGGACGATGATGTCGTTAGGCTCATCGTTGACGAAAACACCCGTGTAGGAGCCTCGAATAAAGGGATTGGTAGTCCATTTGGTGGTCATTACATTGATTGGGTCGGTGATTTTCTTCCCTTTAACAGCCATTTGCTCGAACATCGGTTTGAAATATTCCCAGGCTTCATCTGGGTGTGCTTCAACATAGTCAGTCAAGGGACTTTGGGTCAAGCAAACAAAACTACCACCATTCTTATAAGGACCAGTCTTTGTATGACCTTTATGCATCGACTCGTAGTTCACTGCTAGTATTGGGTATCTAGACTTCTTAGGTAACCTGTTCAAAGGATTCGAAAGCCCGGTGGTAGACGCATCTTCAGGAAGCAACACAAACCGATCCACCTCTTTATCCCACCAAACATCGTCAAATTCAAAGATGACTTTCCCCAAAGCAGCGAAATGGATGTTTTCTGTAGCAGTGGTTATTGATTTTGGAAGCTTTGGTTCCCATTCAATCCCATAAGGATGTGATTCTGGTAAACTCAATATACTCAAGGGAACAGTAACGATAATGTAGTCGCTGTAGACATTAAGTTTATCAGTTTCAACTAGGATCTTTTTATTATTAGTGGAGTTGGCTCTATTTATCTTCAGAACTTTGTGATTCAAGTATATTTGCAGTTGAGGAATCTTTGCTAATAATTTATCGATTAAATATGAAAACCCCTTTTTGTTATAGACATCTCTACCTTGATGGGACAAAATTGCATATTTAGCACTAATTTTGTCTGAAGAAATCCCATGCCATAACTCATAAAACCTTATCAACTGTTTGACGTATTTTAACTGTTCAGTTGTCAACCTATTGCCATACTGTTGGATATAAATATCAGTAATCTCCAATAAGGACATATCTGACTTTTCAATACCTTCAAAGTAGTAAAGTTCAATGAACTGTTCGAGCTCGTCATTGACCCTGTTCAATTTCCAGTCTTTAATAGGGAATTCTCCAAGGTGATCATTATGGTAAAAGGTATTCTCTTTATCATCGAAATAAGCATCTTTGGAGAAATCAAATACATTAGGGTCGGGTTCAGCAATGGCTTCTTTCAAAACAACATTGGTTAAAGCATCATGGAACCATGCACCTCCGATATCATACGAATAGCCTAGCTTCGAAGATGTCTTATCGGTCAACACTCTTCCTCCAATATAATCTTGGGCCTCAACTATCACCACATCCTCTTTACAGAATTCCGATCTTGGATCATTCAATAAGGTATGGGCGGCTTTCAACCCAGACACACCAGCCCCCACAATGACCACTTTGGTTTCGATAGAATCTACCATTGTACCTCTAACGTCCCAGTTTCACTCGTTATCGACAACTTGGGTAGCCTTCAAGTCTTATATAGATTACCAGGCCATCAAACTCGGATTAGGAAGGTAAGTGCGGAATACGGATGGAGATGGTATCGCGCCCGTGCACCCGTAGTGGGCGCTGGGATAAGATAAGTGCATTACATAATATTAAGGTATTTCTACTGACAAGAGGACTTGGACGCCCGATTTATTTCCAGGTGGAGACGAGGCAGGAAGCCAGGATCAGGCCAGGGCCATGAAGGAGCCAGATGTCGCCGGAAGGAGCAGATCTCGCCAGACTCTACAATCCCAACGATTTCTGGACGTGGTGTCTAATGGTACGATTATACTCATCCCTATTGTCTCTCCATAGTTTACAAGCATCTATATTCGCCCCACTTTCAGGGTTAGGTTCGGCTAGCATTGACATCACACTAAGCAAGATCTTTTCGATGCTTTGAACTGGGGACCATCTTTCTTCAGGTCTTTCATATTGATTTGGATCTTCCCCTGGGGCATGCAAGATCGAAATACAAACGGTCCCATCGGCATAGATATTCGGATGCAATATTGGCGGCTCAAACTTCAAAGTAGGGGGACTTAAAGGATAATCAGCTGGGAACTTTAACGATGCTGGGAATACTCCATTCTCATACGGAGTATCATCGGGACCTTCTAAAAGACATTCCCATGAAAACAAATCATCCTCGGAGACCGGGCCTGCCACTATCCCTGGAGGTGGGTCTTTACAGAGCTGCTGATACTCCTTTAATAACCGTTTCTGTGCGGTGCTCCTTGGTGCCATTGGACTATGATTCTGTTAAGCTTGTGAGTTGTGCGAGTTTTGGAGGGAGCGACGGGCAGTACGCAGTGGCGGTACCGCGACCGAGCAGCAACCCACACCAGTACACCGTTGGAGCACACCAGTACACCCGTTGGATCACACCAGTACACCGTTGGAGCACACCAGTACACCCCTTCGACCTTTGTCTCCAGTGAACGCAGTGGAGATTTTTCAGATAATTTCACCATCTTATAACCCCATCGATCTTACAACCCCATCGATCTTCCATCATGGTTCAAGTGTTCGTAGCTAAAGTGAAAAACGTCCTCAATGGAGACACCGTTGTTCTTGTGCCTTCCAAGTCTGCTCAATTCCCCGTGCCAGAAAGAATTTTGACTTTATCTCATGTCAGATCCAACGATTCGTTTGAGTCAAGAGAATTCGTCAGACAGTTGTTGATCGGGAAAGAAGTCAAGTTCAGAGTTCTGTTCAAGCACCCTACCACCGGAAAAGAGTTTGGGGATATCCAGGCGCCGATATTCAGCTCATTGACCGAATACTTGGTGGAAAGAGGCATTGTTAAGTTGAAAGATAACATTACAGAAGAGTCTGACTTTATCGATAAACTTAGAGCTTTGGAAGACAAAGCCAAGGCCAAGAACGAGGGTTTGTGGGACGCATCCGCCACACCGGTGGAATTGGTCTCTCTTGATGACAATATTTCTTCGAAGTCCTTGAAGTCTCCCATTAGTGTTATCGTAGAAAGGGTTGTTAGTGGTGATAGGGTGATTGGTCGAATTATCGTCAATAAACACCAACATGTTTCCACTCCGTTGTTGTTGGCCGGACTCAAGTGCCCAAGAACCGATGACGCCACCCAACCCAAGCTATTATTGTCGGTTGCCCAACAAGCAAAAGCTTTTGTTGAAGAGAAACTATTGACCACTAAAGCTAGTCTTAAGGTCAAAATTATCGGTGAAAATCAAGGTGGTTTGCCTGTGGCCGTTTTTGAACATCCTTCCGGAAACAATATCCATGAAAAGTTGTTGGAAAATGGATTGGGGGAAATCGTCGACTGGCAATCGACCTTGATTGGGTCTCAAACTATGGGGACATTAAGAAGAGCCGAACAATCAGCTAAGGCTTTGGGTAAAGGTTTATATGCCACTGGAAAACCGGTGGCCAGCTCTTCTGCCGGTCAAGGAACCGGTGGCAAGATCACTACCAAGCATTTAAGACCAGGATTGACTGTTGAAGCCGTTGTTGTAGCTAGAGTTGTTCAAGCTGATGTCATTACGGTCAAGCTACCATCTGGAGAGGAAATCACTGTTCAATTGGCGTCCATCAGAGCCCCCAAACAAAATGATACCACCTTGACCACCAACTCACAATATCAACATGCCTTGGTCAACAGTGCCAGAGAGTTTGTTAGACAACAAGCTGCTGGTAAGACTGCTACGATGTATGTGGATGGTTTCAGAAATGCCAACAAAGATTTAGGATTCGATGCTAGGTTTCTAGTCAGTTTGAAGATAGCCAATACTGATTTGAGCGAAGCCATTGTTCAAAGGGGTTGGGCCGGTGTTATCAAGCATAATAAGCAAACATTAGACGAAAGATCCTTGAATTGGGATAAATTGATTGAAATTGAAGAAGACCAGAAGAAGTTGGGCAAGAATGGTATTTATTATAAAGGAGATATCAGTAAAGTGTTCACGGTTGGTACTAGAATTGTAGATGCTTCGGAAAACTTATCGAGATCGAAGTCATTCTTCAGTGGGTTTAAGAATAAGGGCAGAGTTGGTGGATATCATGTTGAGTTCATTCCATCTGTGAGTAGAGTGAAGTTATTCAATCCAAAAGAAGGGTTGAAGTTGACCTTGATCTTGGGTGGATTGTCGAACGAAAGAACTGAGTTCTCCGAAGAAGGATTGAAATTGATGAACTCCAAGTTCTTACAAAAGAACGTAGAGTTTGAAGTGTATGATTTGGATAAGATCGGGGGGTTCATTGGTAATTTATACTTGAATTCCAATAGTTTGAAGCCTATTCAGGTCAATTTGTTAGAACAAGGGTTGGTCAAGACCCATGAACTTGCAGTAGACTCCAATCCATTTGCAGATGACTTATTAAAGGCCGAAGAGTCTGCCAAAACGTCTAAAAAGGGAATTTGGATCAATGGCCAAGTCAATCAGGTTGCTAATCAGTTACAAGAGGTTAAGATTGAAAACAAACCGCAATATCATGATATTGAAGTGACATTTATTGATCCAACGGGAATCATTTACTATCAAAAGTTGGATTCAAGCATTAAACAAAAGTTCCAAAGCTTCAAACAAGATTTCGACGACTTCCACAACCAAATCCCAAGTGCCACCAATACGTCGTTTGATTTGCCATTCAATTTGAATAGGGCCCCTAAAAAGAACGATTTCGTATCGGTCAAGTTGGAAGACAATGGGAAATATTATCGTGGTAAAGTATTATCGTTTGACAAGTCGTCAAACCTTTTCGAAGTCAAGCATTTAGACTATGGGAACACTGATAATGTTCCATTGAGTTCATTGAGAGCATTGCCACCGTTTTTCTCCACCACCACCATCCCCGTGTTCAGCCATTCATGTACGTTGCAGTTTCTTAAGTTGCCACCAACGAAGCCGGTTGATTACTTGAGTGAAGCTTTAGACTTGTTAGACGAATTGACCTTCGATAAGACGTTGGTAGTGAGTGCGTTACCTTCCTCCAGTTCAAGCACCGAGTTCGAGGTGATCTTATACGACTCCGACCAGTCATTGAAGGATCCGAGCTATACCATCAATAAGAAGTTGGTTGGTGAAGGGTTGGCCCTTGTGGATGAATCGATCAAGTCCACTGACCAGTTTTTCACCACCTTGAAGTCGGCCCAAGCTGCTGCCATTGACGGCCACAAGGGGTGCTGGAAGTACGGCAAAGTGTCGTACGAAGACGATGCCTAGCTGCCTAGATAGCCTCGCTTATAGCCATTATAGCCATTATAGTCTCCTATATAACCTATGAAGAACCCTCTAACATCTTAAACCTTGACACCCATTAAGGAATCCACTTAGCGCACCCTGACACCCATAATTGATCCCCACCCTGACACCCACGCTTCAACCCCCCAGGACACCCATATGTAATCCCCCACCATGACACCCACCCTGACCCCCGGGTCGGGTAACCTCCAGCGATACGCCCTTGAAAAGTCAACGGTGGAAGAAAAAAGAAAAATCCATATTAAAGCAAGATGTTTGGTTTGAGTCCAGCAGTAAGTAACATCGTGATCATGTTGGTCATGATGCAAGTGTCAAGACGTTTAGATATGGAGGATCCTACCATTTTGTTCTATGCCAGGGTGATTTATTGCTCGATGCAAGCGTTGACATTCGCCATTTTCTTCATAACTAAGATGAAAATCAACGCTAAGAATGATTTGACCACCTTGAAATACGTCGAACCAGCCAACCCTATGTCGGGCCAATCCGAACCAAGAGCCGTTGTCACCACCGTCAAGGAATACGATTTACAGCAAGTCGATACTCAAATCAAAAGTATTTTCCAATCGTTGGCCATGATGGGATTCATGCACTTGTACTTGAAATATACCAATCCATTGGTTATGCAGTGTATTTCTGGGGTCAAAGGTGCTTTGGAGTCCAACATCGTTCAAATCCATTTGTTCGGTACACCCGCCACCGGTGATTTGAAGAGACCTTTCAAGTCTGCTCCTGGTTTGTTGCAAACCTTGACTGGTGCTGGTGGTGATATCAAGACCGATAAAGCGTCTGTTGAAACCGCCGAAGTCAGTGGTACTGGTGGTATCAAAGAAGATTAGAGTTTGTCGTATCTATACATACTATATGAAATGTACATATATCTATACATACTATATTATGTACATATATCTATACTATATGAAATATACATATATCTACTATATGGAATGTTATTGCTTGAGCATGGTATTGCTTGAGCATGGTATTGCTTGAGCATGGCTATGGCTTCACTAATATACATTCTTTGTCCTTGCCTCTTAGGAAACTTATGGCATCTAACAATCTGGCGCTGATTATCAACTCTTCCACCGTCCAATCCCCCCGGTTGAATACTTCTGGTGATGCTTGCGTCAATGGGATTATAAGACTCTCATACAATTCTTGATACTGTAAGACTTCCTGTGCCGTCACCTTATGGTCTTGAGCCATTCTATCAAAGGCTTCCTTGATCCATTCCGGCAAGTAACTGTCTTCGTCGTGATATACGGCTTTATTATGGCATCGAATCAAATATAACAACCACGTTTGATCTTGGAAGTTGTTATCCACCAACTGATCATAGGATGTGACTCCCAAACTTACTAATAGCGAGTCTGCAAACGGTCTATCCTTTTTAAAAACGGTCTTCAAAGGTAACAAATTGGGTTTGAATTCGGGATCAACTAGCATGTCTTTTTCAATACGCTTAATACCTTTGATGGCACCACTGAAAATGGTCCTTTGGGAGTTCACGTAGATTCGGATATTCTTACTGTTGACAGAATCATCCTTTGGCAATGCAATACCATTGATTATCTCCAATTTCTTCTCTAGAGCTTGCCTCAACTGATTCAAGCCTGCAAGCTGCATCCTCAAACCCAACTGATGTTCCCATTGGGTCTTGGATAACCATTGAAACAACAATATCAAGTTGTCTGGGAGGTTCTCCTTGGTTATAAAGAAAATCAACCCATCTTCGTACTGGTCATAGCCTTTCTTTTCATTGGCCGCTTCATTTCTCGTCACCGAAGTAGTATAGTCTTCTACTTTGGGCAACTTCACGCCAAAGTTTTCCAATTCTGGTAGCATTTCTAGCGGCACTTTGACCTTGACAACTGCAGAATCGGCATTATTGTTTTCAATGCAAAACCCGTATGCAAGTAGCAACTCTTCATTGCCTTTTCTTCCATAATTATTGAACAATTGGTGCCCAGATGTGACGGAATTGGCTTTGAAGTCGAAATAGGTGGTTTCTTTATAGGTATTGACCCCCCACTCGACGTCGGAGGTGGGGTCATGGTTCAATAAATCGATTACTGGTAGCAACATCGCCTCATCTAGCTTGACGTCAGCTGGCTTGGCCTCATCTCGCTTGGCCTCAGCTGACTTGTTGGCGTCTTTGATCAAGTAAGCTGGAAACGACCTTGACTTGATAATCAACGACGCCCACAAGTAGTTAGCGAAACTGGTCCAGTTGCCAACATCTTCTTTCATAATGTACTCGTACAAATCCTTGTCTTCATAGAACTTATACTCGTAATAGAACTTCATATTAACGAAATGGGCAGTTGGTTTGGGCAATTCTTGGGGCAATAAGTTGATCAACTGCCACCATTCTTCCACCAAGGCCCCCAAGTTTTCCTTCAACGAATTGCCCAAGTTGGTACCTTTTATAAACGCCTTTTCTTCAGCGGTCCAGCAGTATGGAGAGTTGATATCAGCCAATGGCGGCAACAGTGATATATATAGCTTGAAAAATGACCGGTTGATGTGGTCTTGAGTCCTTTCACGGGCCAAAAAAAGCTTCAACAATGCATTGATATTCAATGTCCTATTGGAAATGGCTTCAAAGTCTCCATACGCTCCATAATTGAACGACTTGATGGCATCTGCCAATGTAAGCGCCAACCTCAATGGCAATCGAATGTGTTTCCCTTGTAAACTGTCCATTTCGGCTCCTGAATCGTCGAAAAAACAGCCATTATTGCCCTTACTGACCTCCTTGAACGTGACGTGTGGCGAAATGAGCGCTCCGTTGGCCTGTGCCCATTCAATCAAGCCACCAATCATCCCTAAGTGCTTCGCTGCTACTATTTTGCTTCGCAGTTGGTGCGAATTTTTCATCAACTGATTATCAACGATGTTTGTGGCTAGACTAGTAAAGGGTGGCGCTATTCCCAGGTTTGTGGGCTTGTCGAGACGTAGTATATCGTACTCATTTGTTAGGCATGGGGCCGAGAAGCCCCCCGTTTCCCCGGTCCCAAAAGACGAGGGGGTCCCAAAAAACGAGGGGGGCGACTCTGGAAGACGGCCGTTGAGCAGAGTAGCCATTGGTGGAGCTGGCGGCAACCACAAATACGCAGCAGGCAATACCATTGAGTTTGCGTCGTGGAAAGCGGTTGTTGTGTTTCTAGCCGTGGGCGGAGTGGGGACGTTTTGGTTTTCAAGAGAGAAGGAAAGATTAAGAATCCAAAGAGAGGTAGAAAGCAAGAGAAGTGTTGGGAAGCCATTGGTAGGAGGGAACTTCAGGTTGACCGACACTCAAGGCAACACTTTCACCCATGAAGACTTGAAAAACGACAACAAAAAGTTTTCAATCATTTACTTTGGTTTCACCCATTGTCCTGATGTTTGTCCTGAAGAGTTGGATAAGTTGGGAGAGATGTTGGCCGAGTTAGAGAAGGATAAAATCGAATTACAACCTATTTTCATCACCTGTGATCCTGCTAGAGATACTCCTGAAGTCATCAAGACGTATTTGGATGATTTCCATCCGTCAATAATCGGTTTGACCGGTACTTATGAAGCCATCAAAAGCACTTGCAAGAAATTTCGAGTATACTTTTCAACCCCACCTAATGTCAAGCCGGGTCAAGATTATTTGGTTGACCATTCTATTTTCTTCTACCTAATGGATAGTGAGGGTAACTTTGTTGATGTTATCGGCAGAGAAGTCGATAGCAAAGAAGGAGCTGAAAAAATTAGAAAACAAGTGGATGCATTCATTCCACAGTCGGAAAGAGACCAAAGAAACGAAGGTTGGTTGAGTTTTCTTTACAAGTAACCAAGCCACCAAAGCCAAAGCTTTATATTCGAAAGGAGCCTCGCTGTAGGGGCCAACGATGTAGGAGCCAACGATGTAGGAGCCAAAGATGTATATTTGGGGAGCAAAGCTGTATATATGAGAGGCAACCGATGTAAATAGTTCAAATGATTAATCTACGATATCCTCCACAGGCTCTACATTCCTCCTGATGAGTGATCATTCTCTCTTGAAATTGATCAGGGTCTTCGACCTCAGCAGGCTCTGGCCATGTCAAATACTCATTGGAGTAGTTGGGAAGGTATCCCTTAGGTAAGATTTCTAACCTTTGGCCGTAAGCAGTGACCTTTTTCCAGTCTCTATGGACATTATACAAGCTTTCAGAGAAATAAGCATAGCATCGTTCGAATTTCTTTCTGTTTATGGTTGTATCCATTTGGGGTTTGAAATTGGCATACTGTTCCCAAGCATCTTTAGGATCTTGCAACATATCGTCGGTGGCTCTCTTGATAGCTTTCAAGAACTTCTTGACTTTGTCAGGGTTCTCATGTAAGAATCGATCGTTGCAAATATATAAGATTGTACAGAAACAACAACACCCCAACTCAGCCAACTTGTCGATTCTTAGCATCTTAACCTCGTCCGGTGACCGGTTCTGGGCTTTCAAGTACTCTTCCAACTCGACTTGTTGGATACATTCGATCCCAATGCCAGCATCAATCTTACCTTCGATGATATATTTTGCAACATTCATTCCGCATCTGACCGGAATATAATCAGTGGGGGTTAGCCCAAAATGTTTGGTTAGTTCATCGATTTGGATCTTGCCAAACTCCCCCACGTATCCTATACGCTTCCCCTTCAAGGACCGGAAGTCGCTAGTGATTCCAGACCCTTCTAAATACAACACTCCCGTGAATGGTTCGTCCAACAATGACCCAATTGAGGTTACGGGAAATCCTCTGGCTTTTGCAGCCAAAGTGTGAACCATAGCCTTTAGCCCCATATCGATTTTTCCCCCACCGATCAATTCTGTAACTTCAGAAGGGTTAGAAGGTTCTAAGATAGCCAATGAAATCCCTTCATCCTTGAAGTAGCCTTTGATTTGGGCCAAGTAAACGGGCAAATGATAAGGAGCAGCTTCCCAGTTGAGCAAGAAAGAAATCGTTTCGGTCATTTGAGCTGTTGGAAAGCGTGGGGTGGAAAGACCAATGGGAATAGAAGCTGTATTTATAGGTTTCCAGTGTACTACGCCAGCAATGGTCAATAATAACTCAACTTTAATACCTTTTGGCGCATATCAAGGGGATAGAGGGGTTCCAAAGTCAATATTGCTCCTATTCGCTACTTAAGGGTATCAGGATCCATTTAAGGGTATCAGGATCCATTTAAGGGTATCCGGATCCCGTAGATCAGGCTTTCTTAATCTCTTCATAGTTATAGCAGGAGTCGAAAAAGTCAACTTCCAACTGCAACACCTTTTGGATAGTCAGTTCTACCAAAGCAAAGTCGTCTTCAGCCACTCTATCGACTTCGGCCTTGAGGAAGTGAGTCCAAGTACTAAATTCTTTACCACTATGCAACAATATCCATTCGTTATACTTATAGGCAAGATCGTTTGGGACTGTGCCGTTGTTCAAATTGACCTCAGCCCAACCCAAATAGACCTGTTCCATTAAATACAACGCAGTGACCACTTCGGCATAGGATTTTGAATCGTTCACTAGGTATTTCATATAACTGATGTACTTGTCTACCTCGGGCAAGGTTGGTGGGGTGACCTCCAGCATCTTTGGGACTTTCCCAATCACCTCTGGTGAGTTTCTCAACAGGGCAATGGATTTTTCAAAATAGTCGTTTTCATCGGTGGAAATAAACCCAATTTGTTTCCCAAGAGTCAACATGGAAGGAAGATAGTCACATAAACTCAATGTTTTGGCGAAAAACTTGAGGCCAATGGTGAAATACTTCAAGTCTTGCACCAAATAGGTGAATAGCTTATGATCCGGTAAGGTTCCATCGCACAATTCATTTGTTAACGGGTGGTTGGTGGATGTTTCATACAACTCCCGGTACTTCTCCAACAACACGTCGGTAGCCATTCTCTCTACAACTGCACCACAAGTGAAGAATCTTCCAGCAACCGTCGATGGTTCGACTCAACCGTTTCTTTGCAGCACTGAAGATTGTCAAGGAATATGCGCTTACGTGGATCAGATCTGAGAGAGATAAATTGACCACCAATAGAAGGGTATGACCCGGGTGACACCCCCCACGAGACTATGCCGCTGGAAAGGGCCGACGTTGGTGATTGTTTGTCTACGTTTAGTTTCTAGTTCGAAAACTGGCGATAATTGGACAAATGGAAGAAAAGAACGGCAAAGACGTAGAAGTTGCAGTCAATAACGTTGGCAGCCATTCACAAGTACCAAGGCATTTGGAATGGGTCTACAAATTGGATTCTTTTGGCGTGGAAACTCGAGGCATAGAACGAGTTTCAGCAGAGGAACGAATTCTGATTGCAAGTGCAAAGAAACATTCGAAACTAAGGCAGTTTGTCCATGTATTTGGACTATGGTTTGCTGGATGTGGAGGACTAACATCAATGTCATCATTTTTCTTGCCAACGTTGGTATTTGGATTGAACTTGAAGGATGCACTAGTCAGTGGGTTGATATCAATGATCATTGGTTGCTTGGTGCCTGCTTATTGCTCTACAATGGGTCCTAAATCTGGATGTAGACAGATGGTTAGTGCAAGATTTGTGTTCGGTCAGTGGGGGGTCAAGTTCATAGCTGTTTTATGTATAGTGGGGTTGGTTGGATGGTCGATAGTCAATTGTGTTCTAGGAGGCGAAGTGTTAGCAGCCGTTTCTAACGTTGGCTTGGAGGTGGGAATTATCGTTATTTCGGTGGTTAGTTTGGTGGTTGCAACTTTTGGAATCAAGATTCTCCTCAGGTTTCAAACGTTATTTGCAATTCCAATCACCATCGCCAACATTCTATTTTATATTGTGGTGTTCAAGAAACATCAATACATTCATGATAGTAATGAGTTGATTGCCAGCCAACAATATACCTCAGCAACCACCAGAGGGAATTGGCTAACGTTTTTCACCATTGGCTTTTCAACGACTGCAAGCTGGGGTGGGGGAGCGGCTGACTATTATATTCTATTCCCAGAGAACACTCCATCATGGCAAATATTCACGTTAACATTCTTTGGCATATCGATTCCTTCGACTTTTGTGGCTATAGTCGGTACTGTTTGCGGTTCAATTGCTTATGGGTACCAGCCATGGCAACAAGTCTATAATGATCAAGGAGTTGGGGGGCTAATCAACGAGTCTTTCAAGCCGTGGGGGCACTTTGGCAAATTCATAGTGGTGTTGTTGTACATTTCCTTAATTTGCAACAATATCATGAATACTTACTCAGTGGCCTTTGACTTCCAGTTGATTGATACAAGGTTAGCCATTCTCCCACGATGGGTATACGCTATCATTCTTACCGTGATTTGCTTGGTGTTATCGATTGTTGGCAAGAACAACTTTTCCACTATCATTGCCAACTTCTTACCCATGTTGGGGTACTGGATTTCAATCTATATAGCTATACTACTCGAAGAAAACCTTATATTTAGGTCAAACAAGACCAAAAGATGGCACTACAAGGAGTTTGAACATGCCATAGACGAAGCCATGCTAGATGCTGAACTCGGTTCGTGGGCCCATTTGTACAACTGGAACAATTGGAACAAGCCTGGGGCCATCACCCATGGTTTGGCTGCAATGGCTTCATTTGCAATTGGCGCCGTTGGTGCAGTGGTAGGCATGAACCAAGTGTATTGGCAGGGCCCTATCGCTAGAAAGCTAGGTGATTATGGTGGCGACATTGGCTTCTTCTTGTGTGCTGCCTTCACGGCCCTGTCGTACCCAATCCTCAGGTACTTTGAGCTAAAGCATTTTGGCAAATAGAGCGTATTGTTTCGTATTGTTTCTCGTCGTTTCTTGTCGTTTCTCGTCTCGTTTCTCGTCTCGTTTCTCGTCTCTGTTATCGTTTCTGTTACCGCTTCTGTTATCGTTTCTTTCGTTATCTGTTGTCGGTCTTATCGCTTCTGACAACTTCTGGAATTTCTGCTCGACCGTACAACTACACTGCACTGTTAAGGTGGCAACTGTTAAGGCAACTACACTGTGAGCAACTGAAGCAACGACGGATGGCGTTAACACCAGAGCAGCTTGCAAGCTTCGACTCCAATGGAGCCTTGTGTATCCCCGACTTCTTAGACCCCCAAGAGATCGAAGGGTTGATGGCTCGATCCCATGAGCTTTTGAATGATTTCGACATAGACTCCCATCCTAGAACCCAGTTTAAGACAGGCACTGATGGCCATATTGGAGACCAATATTTCTTCGATTCATCCGATAAGGTTTCGTTCTTCTTCGACGTCGATGCCTTTGATGCTGACGGTGAATTGAAGTACCCCAAGCAAACAGCTATCAACAAAATCGGCCACAACGTCCATATGTTGGAGAAGGTGTTCCACCAGGTAACGTTTAGTGACAAGGTGCAAGCCATTGCAAGGTCGCTAGGGTTTCAAGACCCCAGGGTGTTGCAGAGCATGGTGATCTTCAAGCATCCAGCCAAGGACCAATCGGTTGCTAGGCTTAACGAGGTGCCTCCTCATACCGATGGGACGTTTCTCTTCACCAAACCTCAAACGGCCATTGGCTTTTGGTTTGCCTTGGAGGATTGCACTGTTTCCAATGGCTGTTTGTCCTATTATCCCGGCTCCCATAAGACCCATCCAATCACAAGCAGGTTTGTCAAGATAGATGGGGGCGATTCCGGTTGTGGGTTTATTCCGGTCGAACATGGCATCAAGGACCCCCCACACGACGACCCCGATGCTTACAAGTTGATTGAATGCAAAGCAGGTTCTTTGATCTTGATCCACAACACAGTCCTCCATAAGTCTGAAAACAACAAATCAGACAAATCAAGGTTTGCTTATACCTTTCATGTGATCGATGGGGTGGCAGAGTATGACAATTTGAACTGGTTGCAAGTGCCTCCATCGAAGCATGGGGGCACAGACTTCAGTCGGTTGTACGAATAGAATGGATTATATACATTAAATGCTTGCTGGCCTGCTACTTGGTGGCCTGCTACTTGCTGGCCTGCTACCTGGCTATTTCGCTCATTAGCCTAATACATGTTTCAACGTTTTCGTTCTTGGTGGCACATATGGGCAACACTTTCCAAGAATCTGCTTCACTATTTAGGCTGGTGGCGATGTAGTTTCTAAATTCAAGGTATTTTTCATTGTTGTCGTTCAAATCTGCCTTTGTAGCAACGATTAGCTTCTTTTTGTTCTTCAATTTGGTTCCAAGCTCCTCCATCAAGATAGAAAGATCCTTTCTTGGATCGTTTTCCAACGATATGACGAAAACTAATCCTTTACATCGTTCAATGTGTCTTAAGAAGTCAAGCCCCATTCCTTTGTCTTCGGAGGCTCCCTTAATGATCCCAGGTATATCTGCCACCGTGAAAGGGTCTTTATCTATTGTGGTATAGATTGTTCCAATCGTTGGCTGAAGGGTGGTGAACTCCCAGTGGCCGATTCGAGGTCTGGCCCTGGAAATTGCATTCAATAACGTTGATTTCCCTGCATTTGGTAAACCTACTAGACCCAAATCAGCAATCAACCTTAATTCAAGCAAGAAGAATTGGGTCAACCCATCTCTTCCTTTCTTACAAAACCTTGGGTTTCTAACATCTTTAGTTAAGAAGTTCATATTACCCATCCCTCCTTTGCCACCTTTAATCAACAATATAGGTCTTTCGGTTTCTTTATTCAAATCTAAACCCAACAAGGGGAACCTATCTTCATGGAGCTCCTCGTTAATAATATCTTCATCAAAATCCTTAACTGACTTGCTTAAATCTTGGAAAAAATCACGTCCACGGTAGTATTCTTCATTTTGTTCGGCAAAGATCCATCCATCGCCCGGTTGATATGAATTTCTAAAGAATTGTACTTCGTTTTTTTGGTAATCATTATAAATCTCTAGCCAGATATTCTCTTTCCCAAGCTCTTTAAGTTGGTCTCGTAAAATAAGAGGGTCAGGAACCCACCTTACCGTTGTTCCCACCGGAACTTCTATGAGAATATCATCACCTTTCTTACCATCGAGCTGTGACCCTTTCCCAGGTTGCCCATTTTTAGCTTGATAGGTCCTTCTAACTCTGTGAAGCGAGTTGATGGTCTTCACCACCTTCAAGTAAACATTGCCCCCATCGGCCCCGTCGCCCCCATCTGGTGGTCCAGTGGGTCGATTTGCATCCCTGAAAAACGATATGGCACCGTTGCCACCGCCTCCACTCTTCACACGGATCAACTTCAAGTCTTGAAACGTTCGTTGCTCTACTCGTTGGGCCTTCTTAACACTCTTTTCCCCTTTAACAGCGTTCAATGTCTGGTAGTTATTTCCAAAAAAGTAGTCTGTCAACTTGACCAAGATCTTGCTGAACCCGCTCTCGTCCTCGCCTATATCTCTATAAACAAACTGATTGTTCTCGTCCAATCTCTCCCGTATAGGCTCGACTTGTTGCACTAGCTGACAAACCTCCAGTGCAGCCTTGATTGCGTACGACTCAGTGGGCACCACGGGCTGGGCCGCTACAGGATGGATTTCTTCAAGCCATGAATCGTTGGCGGTGTTTCTGAAGCTCGAATGGAGCTGGCGGGCCCCTGTCCCTGCCCTTACACACCTCGCGGCCGTCCTAAACATGCTGATTCTGTGGTTTTAGCTGTTGGACTCCTCAGGTCTTCACTGAACAACGCTGCGAAGATCATCGAATCGCTAGAAAAATATTTGCAAGCGCCAGAACAGTATGAGTTTTGAAGAATTGGGGGTCAGCAAGTGGTTGTGTGAGACGTTGAGGTCCATGAAGATCTACGAGCCTACGTCGATCCAGAAGGCATGTATTCCTGAGATTTTGAGCGGGAAAGATTGCATTGGAGGTGCCAAAACGGGGAGTGGGAAGACCATTGCGTTTGGGTTACCGATGCTTCACCAGTGGTCAGAGGACCCGTTTGGGATTTTTGGGGTGATTTTGACGCCTACAAGGGAGCTAGCGGTGCAGATAGCCGAGCAGTTTACCGCTTTGGGGTCGTCCATGAACATCCGTGTCAGCGTTATCGTTGGAGGGGAGAATATGATCGAACAAGCGATCAAGATTCAACAGAAGCCTCATTTCATTATAGCTACCCCGGGAAGGTTGGCTGACCATATAATAAATAGTGGTGAAGATACCGTCAACGGGTTGCGGAGGGTGAAGTACCTAGTTCTCGATGAAGCCGATCGGTTGTTGAGTAATAGTTTCGGCAAGGATCTTGAAAGAATCTTTGATATTATCCCCGATTCTACCAAAAGACAAACGTTATTGTTTACTGCCACCGTCACTGATGCGGTTAGAGGCTTGAAAGATAAAAACGACAAGGTGTTCATCCATGAAGTGGAAAGTTTTGACAAATTTATTATTCCTTCCACGTTATCGTTACATTATATTTTCATTCCTTCATATGTAAAGGAAGCTTACTTACATCAAGTGTTGAAATTACCCCAATACGATGAAAAGGTCGGGATAATCTTTGTAAATAGAACCAAGACGGCCGAACTATTAAGGAAAATGTTAAGAAAACTTGAATTCAGAGTGACTTCACTACACTCTGAAATGCCCCAGTCTGAAAGAGTCAATTCGATTCATCGATTTAAAGCCAGTGCTGCCAAAATATTGATAGCCACCGATGTTGCATCTAGAGGGCTAGATATCCCCACGGTGGAGTTTGTCATTAACTATGATATCCCAGCTGATCCTGATGATTTTGTCCATAGAGTCGGTAGAACTGCCAGAGCTGGGAAGAAAGGCGACTCGATATCGTTGGTGGGAGAGTCTGATATCACAAGGATATTGTCTATTGAAGAAAGAATAAAGCAAAAGCTACAACTACTCGAGGAAATCAATGATGACAAGCTTATAAAGGACTCTTTGAAGATAACCAGCGAGGCCAAGAGAGAGAGTTTGATGGAAATGGACAGAGAAGGGTTCGGTGAAAAGAGATTGATCAATAAGAGGAAGAGAGAGCTGGCAACCGATGCAAAGCCGTCCAAATCCAAATCCAAAGCCCAAGCCAAAGCCCAAGCCAAATCCACCCCTAAGTCTTAGTGTGTAGCCAATGTACTCGTCCCAGCCATCTCTGCTCCAGGCCCACCGCATTCCATCTCTGCCGTTCCAGGTACAGTGTTCCATCTCTACAGGTCCACCGCAGAACTCGTCAATTCGCATTTGTTTTCTTTTTGTTGATTGTTTACCGCTTGTTTATTAGTAAAGAACTTAGACGATAGCCACCGTAGCAGCTTACTTGGAAGGATGTCACACTTAAAGACCCCTTTACGATCTCGGTCGTCGTTGAGCAATCTTTCAGGCTCCAATGCCAGCAGCACCTCGTCTGTGACGACTCCTCAGCACCAATCCACCAAACCTCGCGTCAGTTTAACAGACTTAAGAAGACCTCCATCTGCAAGATCCAATCGACCATCGTCCCCAAGAATGAGCTACTCGAACCCAAGCCAGAGTTCTTTCAACAGCAGATCGCGTCCTTCCTCGGCAATGGGCCCAAGAAGTAGGCCAACTACTCCGTCTTTCGTCAAACAAGATCCATATACGGGCTCGATTGGGGTTTCAATCAGACCTAATCCTTACAGCGTCGACCATCAACAAGGTAGTCAATGGTTTGTGGACGAGCCTAGCAGCACCATAATCAACAACACAGACTCCACCGAATTCACCTTTGATAATGTGTTCAGACCGGATGCTTCCATCTCCAATAGGCACGTCTACGAAAGATCTTGTGCTCCCTTGGTGCAGAAATTCTTGAATGAAGGTTATAATAGTACGGTATTTGCTTATGGGATGACTGGTTCGGGTAAAACGTTTTCGATGAGAGGTGACGATTCAGATCCTGGGTTTGTGAAGTTGGCTATCGATGATATTTTTGATAAAATAGAAAATGATATGTCGGAGAAACAATATACCATAAACATAACCTATTTAGAGATTTATAACGAGAGAATTATTGATTTGTTGAATTCTGGACCTCCAATTTCTTCCGATTTGAAAGTAAGAGACGATCTAACTTATGGTACTAAGATTATTGGCATTACAACCCCAACAATTACTTCAAGACATCAAATTATTCAGTATATTAACAAAGGTGATAATAATAGAAAGACAAGTGAAACTGATTTTAATGCTAGGTCTTCAAGATCTCATGCTATATTACAAATAAGATTGAATATTGCAGACTCGACATCAGGTCTAGAACAAAGCTGTACTCTTTCCTTATGTGATTTGGCTGGTTCCGAAAAAGCAACTTCAAGCGTTGAACGTAGAAAGGAAGGTTCTTTTATCAATAAATCTTTGTTGGCTTTGTCCACAGTTATTAACAAATTATCAATTTCTTCAAATACAGGTAATTTGAATGAACATATTCCTTATAGAGACTCGAAATTGACTAGATTATTGCAACCGGCATTATCAGGTACTTCCTTAGTGCTGATATTATGTACTATTCACATGGGTTCGGCTGGTATGGCCAACAAGTTTGGTGATAACCAGTTTGTATCTGAGACTTACAACACCTTGAGGTTTGCAGCAAGAGCCAAAGATATTGTGATTAATGTTCAAAAGAATAAGCTGATGTCCCTCGGAGAAGGTGACTCGATGAAGGTTATTGAAGATTTAAGACGTACTATTGAAACTCAAAAGTCTGAAATCTCCATGCTTAAGCTCAATGGCTCTAGCCACCCTCAAATCCAAACCACAACGGATTCTAGGGCTATTCAACTAGAAGCTGAGAATAGGCTTTTGAATGAAAAGTTGGAACATTTATCCAGATTAACTGATTTACAGAAAACTGAAGCTATAATCTTAAAAAATGATACTTTGAATGATCTCTTAGGGTCTAATATCGATAACAACACATCCCAAATCATGATTGCAAATTTAGAACAGTTTTATAAAAGAGTCAATTATGAAATGGATGAGTATAGGTCTTATATTACACACCTAGAACATCAGTTAAAAGTTGCACACCAAGAGAATGTTTCCAAGAATAGCTTGAAGCAGATCCATGGCCTCAACGAAAGGCAAATGGAGGCAGTCTTGAAGGATCAAGAGGAAGAAATCATGCACTTACGAGAAGTGATAAAGGACAAAGATCACTTTATTAAGAGCTTGACCAAGACTTCGAAGTTACGGAGACTAGTGGATTCTGACATTATGAATACACCTGAAAAAGTAGATACGAAGTCAGACAAGGAGAATAATGACTTACGAGAGTTCAATGTTGGCACTCGAGGTGAAAATACCAATTTCAATTTTGTGATATAGAATACTTGATATTATTAGAGTTAATAAATAATTAGACCTTAAGGCAAGGCTTGTCAGTGGTATCTTTACCGAAATAAATATGCCAGTCTTTGTAGATATCGTACCATTTTGTACCTTTGGATTCACATTGTTTTTTAATCACAATGGCAGACCTTATATCATCAAAATAAAGACAAAATGAAAGTCTTCTTGAGATAATGGGAGTATAATCGATGATGTTGGCAACCAGACAAAAGTCTTGAATGACTTTCCGGATATCAAACTCGTCAGAATAATTCAACTTTGGGTTTGGGTAGTGGATTTGATTACCGTGTCTGTTTTGCTTGTTGGGTACTTCTTGAACGAATAACAAAGACCTCCTGGCCCCATTGTAGATTTGGTTCATGAAGCTTTTGGGGATCGGTGGATGAAACAAGTGGATGTCTTCAGTATTAGTTTCATCGGCCCATTCAAACTGCAAGTGCATCCCATTGTAAACAAATAGACCGGTTTGGCTGTATTCAAAGAATTTATGGGCATCTTTTGGGAAGATGAAGTAAAGTTCCATCAGAGGACGGTCTATATTGTCATGGAAAACCACTCTTTCGAGTGGACCCCCACAGACTTTATTCAACACTCCACTCAAGCTGGCATTCTTCGGTAACCCTTTAACAATTATGATTCTCCTACTTTCCAAGTCGTCATTGGTCAAGTCCTTAAAAGATATGAGATTCCCGTTGTTGAGGCCTTGTTTAGATTTCGTCAACTTAGTTGAAGTCTTCAATTTCGACTGTTGGTGGTTCTTGAACCCCTGGTGTTTTCGGGAGGTGGTTATGTTCTTTATAGGAGTCTCGAAGAATAGCTGGTCGTACTTCTGGCTGCCACTGCTATCCGATTCATTTCCGTCTCTCTCAGAGGCTGCTGAATTGTTCCAAGGATTGAAGAACCTGGAGCTAGCTCTGGCCAACCTTCTAAACCCCTGGGAATCGAATTTGGAGTTGTAGGTTTGGTCCTTTAACAAGCTATTTAGTGAGTGGATTCTTGTATTCCTTCTGGATTTGTACTCGGAGTCCAGATTTGCCTCGATGTTTTCATTGGCGACTGAAATGGTTTCCATTGGTTGAAGCATTGGCTTTGTCGGAGTTTTATAGCAAATATAAAGCGATTTATTAGCAACTTGTAGTGCCTACGAAAAGATGAATTCCTGGTTGCAAAACTTTTTCCTTTGTGTCTGGAACCTTTTTTGCGCCCAAACCGGCACTCGACCAACGGTGCTATTAAACTAATTATTGATTACTTTATACCGATTGTATTAGTTTAGTTCGTACCTTGGGTAGGATTTATCTTGCTACGTTATACAGTATTAGTATGGTCTTGTACTTGGAGGGTCATAATAGCCTGATGACTCTCTCTGTGTTACAGTGCTAATTATTTACGCTTAGATTCACAAAAGGAAGACAGCAAAAGGTCTTTGAAGCTTTAAAAACTTGGAGTATACAAAGAATTTTAGCCATATAAGATGCCAGTCAATAGGAATTGCCTTTTAAGATTCAAACATTCAATTTCTTGCTACCATTAGTGAATCACTCTCGAATTGGCTTTCTTCACTTGAATCATTCTCTTGAGCCAATCGTTCAATATCTTCAAGCTCGTCGCTGACATCAAATTCATAATCTTTAACCTTTGCATGCCCAAAATCTATCAAATAAATCTTTCCTTGATTCACAATCACATTTCTTTTCTCTATATCTCCATGCAAAATACCAATTTGTCCTAGCCTTTTGACTTGCTTCTTCAATGATTCCACCATGGGACCCTCTTCTATTTCTCCTTCCTTCTTGATATATGACATAAGTATGTAAAATCCTTCAAGAACTACGTCATTCTCCACATCTAACATTTGCATGGATCCTTGGTCATATATATGAGGTACGTTTATCTTTTGTTTAGGATGTTGTTCATTATGCTGCAGAATCCGTTTCAAGCTCTCAACTTCTGTCAAAAAATTCTTATAAGCCCATTCTATATATTCTTCCACATCATTGAACTCCCATAAATGATCTCGTTTGTACAATTCATAGTAGCTGTACAATTTATTTATGTCGTAGACCTTTAACACGAATTCTTCTGCATTTGGCAACGTTCTTGTAACAGAACCTGGGAAACACTTCGATAATATCTTACGTTCAACCTTATACACTTGGGAAGAATATTCTGCACCAGACTGCAAGGGCTCAAGTCTATTCCAATCATCACATTTGACAATTAAATGTTTCCTTGCTGCTTTATTGACGTTTTTCAGTGAATCATTATCATTATCTTCATCTCTACCTCGTTTCCTTCCTGTAGCTTGTCCAATATTTCTCTGGCCAGTTCCAAGTCGATCCTTGCCTTTCAACTTGAGCACTTCATATAAGTCTCTGCTAGCATCTTGTTGAGCTTGTTTCTCTGTCTCACTTCTTATCTTTTGTTGGTAAAGTAAGGCTGCATACACAGCTTGAATAGTGATTCCCGGTTCTGAAGTGTACATCACTCGGTATTTGAAAGGAACCACAACCTGCTTCTTCTTATTCTTTTTCGAATGTTTGGATGTTTGTTTGCCTTGAGTCTCTATTTGGCCCTTTGGACTCCCTTCCTTTACTCTCTTTATCATATCTTGGTATTCCTCATCCTCAACATCTAAAATCATCAATATTGAAGTACTGAAGTCGCTGATTATACATCTATCATGCTGGTAACGAATAAGGTGCCCACAAACTTCTTTAATTATACTATTGAAATTAGGCAGGTCCTTAAGCGGTTTATTGTAATTGACAAAAAATTGCAACCCGAATCCCTTTACTTCTGTAAAGAAAATGACCTTCCCTTCTTCTGTTACTTGGATATCTGCTTTGAACAATTGCCCAGTATCCCCTGGTAACCTGGACTTCTGAAATAAATCATTATCTTTGATATTTATATCGGCTGCAGTTAATAATCTACGGCAGGGTTCGCTAATAAACCTCTCGAAACATCTTTGGCATCTTCCCTCAGTTAAAGGAGGATTATAGTCATCTCCAACATCCAATTTATCACTTAGCACCATGTTTATCTTATCCATTATTTCCTCCCGTTCAATATCATTTTCGACTTTGTCGCCCAATTCTACATCTAGCTTCTTACCCAAAGTGCCTATCAAACAGTTTAAATATGTATCATCGATCTCTTCTGTCCATTGCGGTATCACATCATAAAGGTTATCGACTCCTTTACCCTTTGATCCTTTGATGCTTATAGGAGCTTTTCTATAACTTTTTGGAGGTGGGCTAACAATCTTAATAGGACATGAAAAATACACCTTGTGCAACCTCTTTAATAGTTCATAGTTCCCAGTATCCGCCCTAGACTGCGCTGCTGTATTTAACGCCCGCTTAAGTCTTTTTATCTCAAGCGCTGACTTGGCGCTAAGTGACGTGGTGCTGAACTCACCGGTATCCAAAATTATCCCATCTGATTCAATCACCGCCTTGATGATCTCTTCCAACTCCATGTCAACTGAACTGCTCTGCTCTGCTGCTCTGGTGGCCTTATTAAACTATGGGTTTAGCCTACTACTTTATACAGATTGTTTAGTTTCGTTTGTACCTGGGATCTAATCGTAAGAACTTTTTCCACAGAAATCAATATTTTTCAATCAGAATAATATCCAAGGTGCAATATTTATTACAGTATTAGGATGATTCGATTTAAAATAAAAGGCAGAATTGGCTCCTTTTATAGACTTTTCAATGATAAGGGACATTCAATTATGCAGATCCTTCAATGATACATATCCTTCCTGATACATCTCATTCCAGGTCATTCAATTATACATATCCTTTAATGATACATCTCAGTCATGATACATCTCATTCGCCTATTCTACGACTATTTACACATTATTTTTCTTATCTCTACTAAAATAACCACATCACACCGGTACACCCGCATTGCAGTTAATTACTTAATTCAGGTTTGAATGGATAACTGAAACCACATCCTGTAACAATTAATTACTTAATTTAGGTTTGAAAGGGCCATTTCCGAATTACTCGATTTAGATGTTACAATGGACATTTTCAGCGTTGCAAATCCGATGATAGTAGGATGTCAGATGGGGAGAATATACTTATCCATTGACATATTACCAAGAACTATGAAACATCAAAAGTAAGTTTCTACACAGATTATGTCTCTACAATCACGCCAGAGGGCCGCCAAAACATGGGAAAACCAGGACCCAGAGCCCCTACGTAGTTATCATGCCCAGTTCCCTTCCTGGAAGTGTTCACTATCCTTTTGGGACCGAAACAACGCTATACTAACGATCTCTGATGCATTTGGCCTTGCGATGAGTTGGTGCTATTATGCGACTGAAGTGAAAAAAAAGCTCCAATTTTCAACCTTGATGCAACTGTTCAGGAAATAACTATTAAACCTAGCAAATAGATTCCGTCCTCGTACCATAGACGCCACGAAACAAACCTGCAAGAACATGGAAACCACCGCAGTCAAGAGATCCGGTGAAGACGAGTTGAGCAGCGACGCTAAACGAGTCAGAACCAGAAACGAAGAAAGAGCCTTGAAATCAATTCAAGAAAGAGATGTGGGAATTACTCGGTTTGTCAATGAAAACAAGAATGCTGGTTTCCAGGGTATGTTGAAGCAACGGTATTCTGATTTCATGGTGAATGAAATTGATCCTCAAGGGAACGTGATCCATTTGTTAGACGAGGGTATAGATCTTGGAAAGACCAAGAAAGAGAAGAAACTTGAAAAAAGACAGCAAGAAAGAGCTGAATTGCAAGATAAGAGTCCAGAGGAGGTTGAAAGAATCAAGCAAGAAAAGCAGCAGGAGTTGGAGAACCAACCTCGATATGAACTAAGTGAAGAAAATCGTACCAAGCTCTTGGAACTCATTACTGCTAAAGAGCTACAAAATATTGAAGATTTATTCGTCAATGGGGGTAATACCGAAACCGAAACCAGATTCAGTGAAAAGCCAACTCGTGGGAAGTTGCATCAACTCCTACGTGAATCTTTTCAAGGAAAATTGGAGTCCGTGACTTCTCCAGAGAATACATTCAGAATCATGATCGCTAATAAGACCACTCGTAAAAGAACTCCTCAAGAAGCTCTTAATCATGTTGATGAGAGTGGAGTGATCAATTATGGTTTAGGGATCTTTAAAAACTACTTACATTTCACAGTGTATAAAGAAAATAGGGAGACCATGGAAGTGGCATCGACAATTTCAAAGTTTTTACGTATTCCATCGAAAAGTATAGGATTTAGTGGTACCAAAGATAGAAGAGGTGTTACTTGTCAACGGTTTTCAATTAATAAGGCAAAAGTCGCCAGAGTTACTCACTTGAATAAGGTTTTGAAAAATACCGTGTTAGGAAGCTTTTCGTATGAAGATTATAAGTTAGGATTAGGTGATTTGAAAGGAAATGAATTTTTGATTACTATTAGACAAGCTAAGTGTTTGAATCCTGAAGATGATTTAGAAACCATTATAAAGACGGGGTTTGAATCATTACAGAATAAGGGGTTCATCAACTACTACGGGATGCAAAGATTTGGAACTTTCTCGGTTTCAACGCATACTTATGGTATCATGTTGTTAAAGGAAGATTGGAAAGGGTTTGCTGATTTGTTATTAGGAGAGCAAGATATAGTTGTGCCAGATTCAGAAGAGGCTAGAAAGATTTGGTCCCAAACATCAGATGCAGCCAGTGCTTTAAAGAAAATGCCAGCCCGTTGTACTGCCGAACATTCACTTTTAAAGGTTTTATCCGGTGAAGAAACCAATGATAAAGGAGAGTATGGAGTCCAATCTTACTTTAAAGGGTTGATGTCGATTCCTAGAAACTTAAGAATCATGTATGCCCATGCATATCAGTCATACATTTGGAACCAAGTGGCTTCCAAAAGAATTGAACTCTTTGGGCTAGACGTAGTCGAAGGAGATTTGGTCATTGCTGAAAAGAAAGCTAAAGAAGTTGTTACGGATGAAAATGGTGATATTTTTGAAGAGGATTCCGCCGTGGACAATTTCACAAGAGCAGTTCCATTGACAAAGGAAGACATTGAATCGGGAAAATTTTCAATCTATGATGTGGTCTTACCCTTACCAGGATACGATATCATGTACCCAACGAATCAACAATTGAAACAAGTTTATGTGGAAGAAATGTCTAAAGATGGCTTGGATCCATTCAAAATGGCTAGAAGAGTCAAGGAGTTCTCGTTATCTGGGTCTTACAGAAACGTCATGGCAAAGGCAGGTAATGTCGAATACAACGTCATCAACTACAACGATGAAACAACTCCATTGGTGAGAACAGACTTGGAGCTCTTAAGAGCAAGTGCCAATGGCGAACAACTTGATAGATACATTCAGCCTGAACATGGCCCAAACACCGCTGTGGTGTTGAAAATGCAATTGGGTGTGAGCTCTTATGCCACAATGGCTCTTAGAGAGTTCATGAAGGCCGATACTGCCCGTTTCAGTGAAGTTCTTAGTGTCAATGAAGCGTAACGTCAGTGAAGTCAATGTGACTAGCTGTGGGGGTCGGTGGGGGTCGGCTTGGTCGTGGCGGGCCTGAAAAATCGTAGATTGCGTAAACTTTATAGTGATAATATACGTAGATGCTTAAAGCCTTTACCAATTGCCGCTGCTGAAGGATTCTGACGAATTGAAGTGCTGGAGAGTTCAATTGCTGAAGAATTGAATCGCTGAATCGCTGAATCGCTGAATCGCTGAAGAATTACAATGGTCAAGGTCAAGGTAATTAACACCAAAACGTTCCAAGAATTGTTGAAAACCGGCAAGCCCACGTATAGAGTCGTCCCAGTTGATGCTACTTGGTACATGCCCAATGTGCCAAAAGATGCAAAGGATGAGTTTTTGAACCAAGAACGTATTCCAGGGGCGGCCTACTTCGATCTTGATGAAGTATGCTTGCCAGACTCCAAGTATCCCCATATGTTGGCCAGCTACGACATGTTGAATAGATCATTGAACAATTTGGGCTTGAATAGAACTGATAAGCTTGTGTTTTATGATAAGTCAGGTATTTTTTCAAGCCCTAGAGCTGCATGGAACTTGGTTTTGGGTGGTCATAAACAGGTGTACTTGTTGGACCACTACAAAGACTATAAAAGCGGTGGGTTACCCCTTGACGTTGAAAAGATCAATGTCACTGCCACCGATGCAGTTGAGGTCTCTTTGCAATATGATATGATTGAAGAAGACGAATACGGCAACAACTATAAGAATCAGGTCGTTGAATATGAGGAGATGTTGGAGTTGGCTTCGTCAGGCAAATTGGCTGAGGATTATGTTACTTTTGATGCCCGTTCCACTGACAGATTCACCGGTGCATCCCCAGAGCCAAGACCAGGCTTGTCTTCGGGTCATATTCCATCGTCCTTGTCGTTGCCCTTCACCAAAGTATTGACTGAGAATGGCAACTATAAGTCTAAGGAGGAACTAGTCAAATTGTTCCAAGAAGACTTTGGTTTGGATTTGACCAAAGAATTACCGGGAAAGAAAGGTATCATTGTAATGTGTGGTACTGGTGTGACCGCCGTTATCTTGCGGTTGGCAATTGAGTCTGTGGTTGATTCACCCATTCCTATCAAAGTCTACGATGGAAGTTGGACTGAATGGGCTCAAAGAGCACCATCTGATTTGATTGTTAAATCGGCTTAGTTTCAAGTGAAAAGAAACGATTTCTTTAGCTCTATATAGTACTATATATACATAAAAATACACTTGAAACAACGTATACTGTCATTAATAACGTTATTTCCATAATCTTACAGTATTATCAACACCTCCGCTTATAAATATACTTCTCATCCTACTTTCAATGTAGTTTAACAAAGCTTCGGGTTCTTTGGCCGATGGTATATGATCGGTTTCGAAGCTTGCAAAATCAATAGAATTGACAAAGCCTTCATGGCCCTTCAACGTTTTGATGCATTTGACGCTTCCGTCGTTGACCAATCCTTCTAAGTCCCATATTCTGATGGTCTTATCATCACTTGAACTGAATATAAATCTCCCGTTTGGATGAATTGCTAGCGATTTGACCCATGATGAATGCCCGGAAAAGGTATCGATTAACCAACCTTGAGAATTATTCAAAGTGGAGGGCAATGGGGGCCTATGAGGTTTGACTATTGGAGGAGGTAACAACCAAAGCTTGATTGTATTGTCCCGACCACACGAAACACAATACTTAAAACCAAACGTCCCAGTATAAAGTGGTTCGTCGATAAGGACTGAAGGTATTGATGAGTATCTGGAACTGTTCTTCTCTATGAATTTATCAACTAGTTCGTTTGAATGCAATGGTAAGAATTTAACATCCTCTACAACATGGCCATGGCCAATCAACAACGACAACCCGGTACCTGATTCAGCATGAGATAATCGGACAGACTGGTCATTGGAACAAGTAATTAGAAAGTCACCAAAGGGAGATCCATTTGCAAGACCTATGGTATCGATGTTTCGTACCCAGTCGCTATGGCCTATGAAAGTTTTGATACAATTGGCATTTACCAAGTCCCATATTTTAATAGACTTATCTCGTGAAACGGAGTATAATAGTTTAGGATTGGAGATCGAAAAGGATAACGAAGACACGGTATGTTCATGGCCAGTCAAGTTCCTTATTTGCTTGAACGTGGTTGCATTCCAAACTTTCACCGACAAATCAGACGAACAAGAAGCAAAAACATACTCCCCGTTGGTGCCCCCCGTGAGATCGATAGGTTTGGTGCTCCATTTTATACAATTCACACTTCTGGTGTGAGCTTTAATGATCTTCTCGGGCACGCTGTCATCCACTGCCAAATTCCACACTATTATACACCCGTCTGAGCAGCCAGCCACAATAATTGGCAAAAACGGATGCAATGAAACCGTATTGATCTGTTGATTCGACTGGGTCTTGAATACTTGTTTTATGGCACTAGGAAGCCAATTGATCTTGCCGGAAGGGGCAATGAAGTCTGGCTGAGCATCCATGGAGGACTTCAAGCTGTTTAAGTCGGCCTCGAGATCCATGATCCTTTTCTGTAGCCTAAGCACCGTTGACCATTTCTTCTCCAAATAGTTGGGAATCACATCATTGATTGATGCGGGATCAACCTCCAAGGCCTGGACCAACTTGGACAATATTTGGTCATTCTCTTCAGGCTCTTGGGCAAGTATAGGCTCGAGGTATTGGATGATGGCCTTGTTGAGCTCTGCCTTCTGTTTCGACGTCAATATCAGTAGGTTTGACATTATAAGAGTCCATTGGCAATGTTTGATCAAAACAATAAATTTCTCGTTACGCTCACTGAGAAATCGTGGTTCGATGGACCGACCAAGGGGACGTTGAGGCACCCTTGAGAGGTCTTCGGTGCTAGAGCATAAAAGATGCCCAGGATCCAACACAAACGTATATTTCAAATCAAAGGGATTGGCTGGCCAATTGGCTGGCCAATTGGCTGGCCAAAGGACGCGGCTTGGCTTGTGCTACTTCCCATAGTTGCAGCCAGCGTCGGTTCTGCATCGTTTGCCTAGGAGCGACCGTTTTGGGTGGGCACAACACTGGCTTGGTCCCCCACGCTTGACGTACAACCCGTCAATAGCATCATATTTCACTGGAGACTCGTCAATGCCTGTCAATTGCCTCTTCACTGCGTACACCATGAGACCCAACTTGTTCAACTCGACGTAGTTGGAGCCTTTAGGTTCCAAAGGTGCTGCCAATGCAAATGCCACAAGGGCCAATAAGGTCAATAAGTACTTGAAGGGTGTCATAGTGTTTGAGTAGCGTTCTTCTGATAACTGGGAATATGGCCAATCCATGCCCTTTTATAGTTCTTCCCTATCGTCGCCATGAAGCTCGTAGCCAATGCCTGGCTAGTGGCCAGCAGCCTACTATGAAGCCAAAGCTTAATTCACATCCTCTGTTGCCCTATCAGGTCATTTCGTGGTCCCCATCGCTTGTCACCCATCAAGGTTTTATAGGAGGGCGGAAGCTTGCAACATCGGCAAGGCGATAGTTTATGTTGCTCTCGATTTGCACCCAGAAATCATGCTTTAAAACGGATTTTTCATCACAATGATCCAAATCTATAGATATGGAGATCTCTTCACGATGGTGGAAAATAAAATCATCACCACTTTTGATGCCAAATTGTGGTCTACAAACCAACTTTTGGTTCGTCCATGCTAATATCGACAAAAGATTAGGGATTTGGACAACGGTGCCACATCCTTCGGTTAATCCCACAGTTGGAGCATACCAATGGTGTAATTAATACTGTTTTCGGGTATATTTCAATACCAATTTTCACTTGAAAGTTTAATTAAGAGATTTAGGTTCCAAGCCGTCCAATAGAGTTCAAGTCCTGGTAACTTGAGCCGGTAACATGGTTATCAGTAGGATTGATAGAGCCATAGATATCAGCTGGTGGACATTGATGGTTTACGGCCGGTTGGCCCTGGATTCAACCTATTCAACCTATTCACTGCCATTCACTGCCATTCACTGCCATTCACTGCCATTCACTGCTTCAGCATTCTGCTTGACCATCTTCAGCCACTCACACTGCGGGCCCAGTGTCAACACTAACGCCTATAAGCCAAGGTTTGGGTATCTGGCGAATCTGACACCAAACCTGGGGCCACTTTGGACAATTCACTCAACAATGCAAACCCACAATGCAAACTAACAATGCTCCAAATCCTGTTTCATAGTTCAAACCTTAACTCTATTTGTGGCTGCAGTTGTTCAGTTTGACAGAGGAATTGGGAGGCTCAACAGTTGCAACTGTCCTACCAACGCTGGAGGCCCCGAACGTTGTATGTGGCTAGTCCCCGGGAGAGTCCTAGGACCCAGGGCTGAATGTCAGCCAGCACTTAGCGTTGTAGGTGCACTGCTGTAGGGCAATAGACCCATGAGTTGGTGTCTCGTGATATAAGGTTTGTACAGGCAACCTTAAAAGACTGCAAAAAGCTGAAACAAGCTAAACTCTATTGTCAAACACAATGCAACAAAATAAGATTCTAGAGAGTTGTGGTGGAAAGTATTAATAGAACTGGATAAGCTTTGGGGCATCAATTTCAATGGAGCCGTTAAGTCAAGAGGTGAAAGATAAAGGACGAAGTCAGAGAGATAAGACCACAGTGTTTGACGATTAGACAATGCTTGACTATTTAAAGGGGTGCTTCGACTGGCTCTTTTGCAGTGGCATTAAAGAGTATTGACTGACACGGCATGGGCGACAACAGTGCAAAAGACTTGCACAGCATTACTAGCAACACTAATCGTTTAGAAGCGGATTCACACCAGGTGAATTTGCATGCTGTTACATCCCATCCGATTTCCATTGGTCAAGTGGGTTCTGCGTTAACTAGTGAACAAAAGTTTTTGATTTTGAAACGGTTGAATTATGAAGGTTTGACCAGCTTGGAGGATTTGCCTGTGGGTGCCACTTTCATGATTGAAAAGGTTGAATCCATGAGTGAAACTGAAGCAATTGAAATTCTGAAATCAACTCTTGATGAGTATGAAAACGATCCCAATTTCCCCATAGAAACTTATGATTTGATTGAAGCGTTAGTTAATGATTCTCCTTCAGTTGGCGGGACCAAGTCGAAATTGTTCGAGTATTTCGACTCCAAAACTGAAAAGAATCATAAAACTGAAAAGAATCATAAGACTGGTACCAATGTGGTTGAAAAAGATGTTTCTGATTCAAGTTCTTTAGAAGCCCGTGATATCAACATGAATCTGGTTTACGATAGAAGCTTTCAACTTAGATTGGAGGCTGCTCTTATAGCTTACCACTCGCCATATCCAGAAGTTAGGGCGGTCGCTGATTGTTATGATGATCCCGAAATTGCTTGTGAAACTCTTAGGGTCTATATCTTGGGGATTATTTGGGTTGGTATTGGTTCTTTTATCAATCAATTTTTCAGTGAAAGACAACCTTCAATCACCTTAAGTTCATCGGTTGTTCAGCTTTTTCTTTATCCCTGTGGTATGTTTCTTGCAGCCGTGTTGCCAAAATGGAAATTCAAGGTTTGGAAGTATACTGTTGATTTAAACCCGGGTCCTTGGACTCACAAAGAACAAATGTTAGCCACTATATTTTATTCTGTTTCTGGTGCTTCCCCTTATGTTTCATCCAACATTCACGTTCAAAAAATGGATTTATTCTATAATAATGAATGGGTAGACTGGGGGTATGAGATTTTGTTGATGTTGTCTAACAACTTCTTGGGGTTTGGATTTGCTGGGATCATGAGGAGGTTTGCAGTATACCCTGCAAGATCTATATGGCCATCGATTTTACCAACCTTGGCTTTAAATGCAACCTTAACTAAGCCTTCCAAGGTTGAAAATATCAATGGTTGGACAATTTCCAGATTCAAGTTTCTTTGGATAGCTGCTGGGGCTTCTTTCCTTTATTTCTGGCTTCCTGATTATCTTATGGGCTTTTTATCCACTTTCAATTGGATGACCTGGATCAAACAAGACAATAGAACGTTAGCCGAAATCACTGGATCCGTTGGTGGCTTGGGTTTAAACCCAATCCCCTCCTTCGATTGGAATGTTTTGAATTGGAATGGTGCTTTGACCATTCCCTTCTATTCTCAAGCAAACATTTATATTGGATCCATTTTTGGGTTTATTTGCATCTGTGGGGTGTACTATTCCAACCATTTATGGACAGGCTATATTCCAATCAATACGAATGGTTTATTTACAAATGAAGGGTTTCCTTATGATGTCAAAGCTATCGTTAATGACGATAGTTTGTTTGACCAGTCTAAGTACGAATTAATTGGCCCCCCTTACTATTCGGCTGCAAATTTAGTTCTTTATGGAGCATTTTTTGCCATATATCCATTTTCAATCATTTACGAATGTATCAACGGTTATGCATATATGTGGGGAGCCTTAAAGAATCTTTTCAACTCCATTAAAAACGTCAAAAGATCTGTCTATGAAGGGTTTAATGATCCTCATACAAGAATGATGTCCCAATATAAAGAGGTTCCAGATTGGTGTTTTTTTGCAGTTTTAATCGTTTCCATTGTTTTTGCAATCATTTGTGTTCAAATTTATCCGGCTGAAACTCCAGTGTGGGGGATCTTCTTTACGGTTGCAATCAACTTTGTATTTTTGATTCCTTTAACTTCGATTTACTCGACTACGGGTTTCCAATTCGGGCTTAATGTGTTGGTAGAGTTGATTATTGGGTACGCCATTCCAGGGAATGGGTTGGCGTTAAACTTTTTAAAAGCATTTGGGTTCAATATCAATGGTCAAGCCCAGAACTATATTTCTGATCAGAAAATGGGCCATTATGTTAAAGTTCCCCCAAGATCATTGTTTCGTTGTCAATTGTTATCGGTTTTCATCTACTCGTTTATTTCTTTGGCAGTTATAAACTTCCAAATTGATACGATTGAAGATTACTGCTTGCCAACAAATAAGCAGAAATTTACATGTCCAGGTACTAAGACCTTTTATAGTGCTTCAATCACTTGGGGTGTTATTGGTCCTAAAAAGATCTTTGGAGGGGTATATCCGATTTTGCAATGGTGTTTCTTGATCGGAGCTTTATTGCCAATTCCTTGTATTCTTTTCCGTAATTATGGACCAAGACGTATCACCAAGTATTTCCAACCTTCGCTTATAATTGGTGGATTCTTGAACTTCGCTCCTTACAATTTGAGTTACTACACTGGTGGGCTCTATTTAAGTTTTGCATTTATGTACTATATCAAGAACAAGTTCCTTACATGGTGGGAGAAATATAATTACGTTCTTTCCGGGGCATTGGATGCTGGTATTGCGTTCAGTGGGATCATTATTTTCTTTGCAGTGCAATATCATGATAAGTCGATCAGCTGGTGGGGCAATAATGTGATGTACGAAGGTTATGATGCATTAGCATCGCAAGTTGGAAGATTAAATGCCACCGAATCTGCGCCCGATGGCTATTTTGGTATTAGAAAGGGGCATTTCCCTTAGTACTATTCGGGTTTGTCTAGTTGTTGCAAGCTCTTCAGGCACAATATCTGCTTGACATGTCTAAATAGTGAAAATCACCTAAATAAGACCAAATTTCATGTTATGCCAACCGTAACCGTTCTCTAACTTAAACCCTAGACACAATTTACTACTTAAGGTCCCAATTAAGAACTCCTCAGGCAGTAACCATTGGTTGCAAATTCCAGGAGCTTTAGAGTTTGAAGGGGAACACTCTTTTGCCTAAAAAGGAATTTATTGGTTTACGGGACTCCAGCAACACCCCCGTACACCCATATATAAGACGGATATCTGCAAAAAGAATAATGGCACCAAACCTTTAGGAAACCAAAGATTATCAACGGAAAATGGGCTTAAAGTTTAGGAAACCAGTGAAGCAAGGATTTGTAGGTTAGAAGAACAGTTGAACAATAGGATTTGGCTTATTATAGCTACCCCGATATTTTTTACGTCAGACGTTAGCCCCTTTAGAGTCTAAAATAGACATTTAGCACAAGACCATGAAAGTAAGAATATTGATGCAACAAAACTATAAAAGAAACCAAAAGGACCAAGAGAATTTGGTGACTTGAAACTGATTTATGCAAGATCAATATGAAAATCGTTACTATTTTACTATTCGTTACGTTCATTCTTGCAGCTCCTTTGGAGATAACACCACCAGGAGATGATGACTTCTATCAACCCCCAGACAATTTTGAAGACGAAGAGCTAGGAACCATCCTAAAGTTTAGAAAGTCACCACATAGACTCAAGAGTGTTTATTTCCCAGTCAACATCGCCAATAGTTGGCAGATGTTGGTGAGATCCGAAGATGCATTGGGAAATGCTACTGCCGTTGTATCGACTATTTTCGAACCATATAGTGCCAATAGTTCGAGATTATTGTCATACCAAGTTGCTGAAGATGGAGCCAACATAAATTGTTCTCCCTCTTATGCTTTCATGGGAGGTGGAGGGTTTAGTAACATTGTTGCACAATTAGAAATGTTCTTAATCCAAACGGCCCTAGATCAAGGTTATTATGTGGTAGCACCAGACTATGAAGGTCCAGATTCTGCCTTTACAGTTGGAAAACTAGCAGGATATTCAACCATCAATACTATCAGAGGTGCATTACAGACCAATAATATTACTGGCATTAAGTCAGATGCCGACGTTGTGATGTGGGGGTATTCTGGGGGTACAATCGCCAGCGGATGGGCCGCTGCTTTAGCTCCTGATTATGCTAAGGATTTGAAACATAACTTGAAAGGAGTGGCAATGGGTGGTTGGGTTACAAACGTAACTGCTACCGCAGAGGCTATCGATGGGTCTTTATTTGTTGGATTGACTGCTAATGCTATAGCTGGTTTGACTAAACAATATCCAAGCTTGAAAGGATACGTTGATGAACAGATATCCCCGAATAAGACAAAGGCTTTTGACAAAGCTTATGATTTATGCTTGGTAGAGTCCATTTTGAATTATGCATACGAAAATGTTTTCCAAGGCGAAGATAGGTATGCTACTAATGGTTGGGAAATCCTAAAATCTGGACTTGTTCAAGAAATATTGACAGAAAATACTTTAGGAATCAATAGTACAGATGATTTAATGCCTGAAATCCCTGTTTTTGTATTCCATGGGAAAAAGGACGAAATTGTTCCATTTAAAGATGCTCAAAGAGTCTACGATGTTTGGTGTGATAAGGGAATAGATTCTTTTGAATTTGCCGTATCAGAAAGTACGGGGCATATTTTAGAGGTTCTTGAAGGAAGTGGAGCAGCATTAGCTTGGATCAAGAAGGTGTTTGATGGTGAACAATTAGCCCAAGGGTGTAAAAGAACCGAAAGAATAACCAATTTGCTTTATCCGGGTGCAATTAGAGATACGGTGGATGTCATTGAAGGTGTCATAAACAATAGTATCTTGGGAGCTAAAATTGGTCCTATCTATTCGGAAAATAAGAGAAGATACTTCCCAGAAGATTACAATTGAATGATAGTTTACAGATGTATTAATAAACGTTAGAACTTAAGCCTCTTGCAACCAGAAGCAGCTCTTGCCGAACCAATACGAACGAATTATAATTCGAAGAGTGGATCAACATCTTTTCCTAATTAGGTATTTTTGGAACATTTGCAGCTCATCCAAAGGTCCAATAGACAAGGAGACATTTAAGGAGCCACAGTTGAATGGCCAAGGTTCTATTATCACCAAGTGAATGCAATACCTGAAAGTTTAAATAGTCCAAACTTTAACTAAGACTATCCTTAGCGGATATGATCACAATAGTTCCTATTTCAACCTGAAATAGGGACGAACAATAGTAAAGTTGGGCAACAATAGGAATCTGCCTTTGAAATGCTGTCAAGTAATAAGTTTAGCCTTTAGCAATGTTGCACTAGTTGCATCAAGTTTAAAGTTTTTCCAGTATCTAAAACAGCAAACCGCTTGTTATCTGGTCTAGAGTGGTGAGTGTTATCTGAAAGAGTGTTATCTGAGCATAAAGCAGTGGTTGAACAGAGTGTTATCTAAACAGTGAAACAGAGTTATCGAAACAGAGTTATCTTGAAACAGAGCTATCTGGCGGTTGAAACCGTGTTATCTGTTGTTATCTGTTTTTTATCATGTTGTGATATTTAAGCCCACTTCCAACAGCTTTTGTTCCACATTTCGCTAATCGGTCCTTGCAATTCTTCACAGTACGGAATTGATAAATAATATTTCATGTCTATGCTGAACGTTTACGAGGTTGATATATCACCTAAACCATTAAGGTTAAGAAATCCCTTGCCCACCAATACGAAGCACCGATCGACGATATCTTCTGCAGATATTAAAAGTCGTTGCTGAAAGCCTAGTTTTATTCCGAAATAAAGAGGCTTAATCTGTATTATCAGCTTCGCCATCGTTGTATTTTTGTTTTTAGGATCGAGGGCCGGATAATAAGGGCTTCAGGGCTCCAAGGCTCCAAAGCTCTCAAGCACTAAGGCACCAAAGCTCCCAAGCACAAAGCTAAACGGGAATATTAAGGTGGGTGTGTATGTAACGATAAGATAAGGGAAATTGACCAAGAAATTTTTCATTGAAATTAAGATTGTTGAAAGAGTTGCAAAGATAAAGGATTCCAAGCTGATTGAACAGATATATAAACCCATTGAACATCCCTTTTTGACGTTGATTTATTTTGGTACTTCTTTTTGTAAGTTCTTACACAATTTTAGCTATGGAAAAAAGATTGGATTTAGAAGCTCAGACCGAGACCTTTGATAAGGCCGAGATGGTCTATATATTGTTTTGTTCAATGGCAGTCTTCTTGATTACCCCAGGGATTGGATTATACTACTCGGGTGTGATGAGAAGAAAGAATGTGGTTCAAGTATTGTTTCAAACTTATATGGTTACGGGTATAATTACCATGGTGTGGTATTTGATTGGTTACTCATTGGCTGGATCTCCAACCTCAACTTCAGTTATGATTGGTAACTTGGATCATGCTGCTTTACACGATGAAGAAGCTAAACCAATGTTTGAAGGTGGTACTATTCCTTCCATTGTTAATTTTTGTTTTAATACTTATTTCCCAGTTGCAACCGTCCAGATTTACTCTGGTGCCATTGGGGAAAGAGCAAGAGTGTTACCAAGTTTGATTATTGGTGTTATTTGGGTCATTGTAGTATATGCTCCACAAGCTTATTGGGTTTGGGGTGGTAATGGTTGGTTATTGACCTTAGGAGAATTGGATTTTGCCGGTGGTGGACCAGTCCATGTTTCTTCTGGGGTTGCTTCTTTGGTATATTCTTGGTATATTGGTCCAAGAGGTACTCCAGCTAAAAAATTAAGATTTGGGGGCCAAATTCCTGATATTAAAGGATATTCTGCCGTTAGTACTTTTATTGGTGTTACTTTAATTTGGGGGGCTTGGCTTTGTTTTAATTCAGGTACTTTATTAGCTGTAAACACTAGAACCGGGTACATTTTTGCCAATACAATGATTGCCTCCGGGTTTGCTTGTGTTGCTTATGTTACAACTGAAAAACTTGTAACCGGTAGATTTTCAATGTTGGCTGCATGTGAAGGGGTCATTGTTGGTTTAGTCAATATTACTCCATCATGTGGTTATTATTGGCCATGGGCATCTGCAGTCACCTCAATTATCAATGGAATTGCTTGTAGATTATTGGTTGATTTCAACAAATGGACTGGTATTGATGATTACTCAAGATCATGGATTATTCATGGGGTTGGTGGTATTATTGGTGGTACTTTAACTGGTATTTTTGCTAGTAAGACTGTTGCCGGATTAGATGGAGTCACTGAAATCGAAGGTGGTTGGTTAGATGGTAATTTCCGTCAATTAGGTATTCAAATTGCTGCTTGGGTCTCAATTACTTTATGGACTGCAGCCTTCACTGCCATTATTTGTTTTATTGTTGACAAAATCCCAGGATTACATTTAAGAGCCTCTGCTGAAGGTGAAGAAATGGGTATGGATTTATATGAAATGAATGAAACCGTTGATGAATGGGGAAATGATTATGAAGAGCTTTTCAGAGAGTACGCTCACAAGTTAAGAAACTTGCAACTGGAAAAAAGTTCATCTTCAGGTGGTGTAGTTGAAGTCCTTGAAGGAAGCTCCCCACGTAATTCCCATAGTTCAGTGGATGTAGACTATCAACAAAAGGTATAAATTTAAGATAAGGTATTTCCAAGAAAAATGTACAGCTTTTTATAGATTAAAAGGCTCTAATATATATTTTATGTGCTTCTGTTCGTCATGCTTCTGTCAATGTTTCTAATGGTTCTCTTCTGCCAATGCCTCTGTTTGTCGATTGTTTATTACAGTCATGTTGCTACACCGAAACATCTCGAACATTAAATCCTTTTGTTGCAAAACTCCTTCTTAAACGGACGTTTCTGCGCTCTGGAAGTTTTTAACGTTTTAGGATAACTTTTAGCGGATAAGAACTAAGACAAAATTCTAAAAGGTTTATCAGATTGTCGAGCTGTTCAAGGGTTTTAATTGGTTGAAGATTCGATCTAACTTGCTCCTTGGCGAATTCACAGTTAACAATTATGTTTTTGCTACTGAAAGCTTAACCTTGTATAGATTTTGATATTTATACTGCTTGTGGTTTCTCCTCGGATAGAATACTAGTTCTAGGATCTATGCATAGACGGGTAAAGGGTAATTGGAGAGGTTTCAAAGATGTTCATATGATCTAGCATGTAGGGTCTCTAATAGTCTTCGGTTAAACCAAACTCTAAGTTTAATGGCCATACTAAGTAATCAAGCTAAGTGTGCTATCTTTTGAGCGTGAAATGGAAAGCGATAGGAAAAACAGATTTTGCAATCACAAACGAGGAAAAATGTTGCAACCACAAATGACTTGGGCCACTAGTAAGATCAACCCGCTAGTGATTTTCGGATTGGCAGCGATTGGTTGGGTTTTATTTCACTTATCACAACAAAAGGAATATGGGGAAACATATCTGTTGAACCAGTCGACAATTTTCCAGAGAATCATTGAGTGTACCGATTTGGTAGATGGTAATAGTTGTTATAGAGAAAATAAACCACTGTTGATAAGCGAGATGAAAATGAAGACCAGGGTTGGACAAGATCAGTTGGTACATTGTCTTGATATCATTGGAGACAACAGTGATATCAATTTATTACTAAATATCCAAAAATGTTACCACCAAGCAGATGTAATAGATAAAATGAACAATGGCGAGACAAAATTTCTGATGATTTCCATTACTATTAGTTTGATAATACAAATCTTCACATCGGTTCATTTGATATTGAATTACTTAATCAAGAATCAAATGGTAGATGAACAAGATAGCAAAATCAAAACCCTACAAAATACGGCTGAATTGTTGACTGAAAAGTACCAAGCGATTAGTTCGGATTTTAAAGGATCTTTAATCAAGATCAATTCAGACATGAAGAATATTCAAGGCAGATTGAATAAAGGAGGTGATATTAAGAAAGATTTAGAAATGTTTAAAGATATGCTAGTAATATTAAACGATGAATTTAACCAATTTAAAATTGAATTCTTTACAAAATTGGGTAAAGAGTTTTTGATCTTACCACCAAAAAGCCAAATATATTCCTCATTGAATTCTCCCCTATTGAAGCAATCACCAAATACTTGCATAAGTAGTTCACCAGCAATAGACCAACCAGTCCAAGTGAGCCAGGCAGCTGCCCCAAAAGCCATACCAACAGGGCAATTCCTCAAGAGATTCGACAACTATAAAGGGGAAAATCATGAAAATAAATCCGGCAACAATAGATTCAACAATGGCACTAATAGTGGCATCAACAATAAAACCCCACAAGGCCAAGGTCCCCAAGATCCCCCAGGTCCCACCCATACGCTTGCAAGTCAAACCCAAACGTCGAATACAGCCAAAGATACGGCTACGCAAAATGAAATTTTGAACTATAACAATAGTAAATCAATTAAAATTTCAGATGAAGATCTTAAGCTATCAAAAGAATCATTTGATATTACTACAGAATCGGGTAGACTGAAGTTAAAACACTATCTACACCATAAAACCTTGAAGTATAAAGATATCCCAAAGCTCGATGAAAACAATAAACCGTTCAAAAGACTCTTTGTCCCTTCTAGAGGCTGGATCCCTTTGAAAAAATTCGAACTTGAAGAGAACCTCTACGGCCCAAACGCTTCTATCGTTGGATCTTTGGTGTCTCATTGAAGCTTCGGAGTACTATGGCAGCGGGGTGTGCGGCAACCATTATCAACATTTTTTATCCAAATTGTCACATGCGCTGAGGAGGTCTTCCTAAAAGGCTTTCATTCCTTCCAAAATTTCTTCAATATATATTTAAATTTTAATCCCTAAAATTTGAACTTAATAGATAGAAGTTGTTAGATTTGTAGGTTTAAAGTCTTGAAAGTCTTGAAAGTTAAAACTAAAAGTCTTGTGAGCCTTGTGTGTTATAAATTGCGTTAGAGGTGAGACCGAATACCAGCTTTGAGTATTTGAGAAGTAGAGAAAGCAAGTCAAACAAACAATATTAGCCTCGAGAAAGTTCTAGATTAGACTTCTAAATTAGACTGGGCCCTTGTATAAGCCAGAGAACCGAATCTTTAAAGAAGCAAAGCAAGATGGAAAACTACAAGCAGTCAAAAATGTCTGAAGCCAAGCGTAAATTGAGTACGACTGAAGACGACCCACCTCCATCATATTTTGATAGTGAACATGGTACGTCTACCCCGATGAATCAAGATTTGGTTGCAGCAGAAGCTTTGACTCAGCTAACAGGTACTCCCCCACCCCCTACCACCCCGTTGTCCAACTTGTCCATTGAAGATAGGACCCATCCTTTGATCACCAGAGTTAACCAAGTTAGTAAGCATCCAATAGTGACCAATGCGTTCAAGTATTATGAAGATTCTAAACGTAATTACCCCCATTTCAACTTTGCTGCGGGCATAGTCGAGAGAGCTGCCATTCCAATGGTTGCAAGGATAGAAGATAACTTAAACAATCGCCATATTAAAAATCTCCAAGATCCAAGAAAGAAAAGAAGAAAGGTTAACAACGATAAAAATGAAACTAGAAAAAGATTAAAATTCTGTTTACATATTTTAAGATTAGCTAATGAACAAATTGATAATCAAGTTAAAGGACTTCAACAAAAGATTAACGAAAGAGAAACAGGAAGAGAAAATGAAAGGCAAGTTGAAGTTAATCATGAGAATTTAATGATTATTGATGCCAATGAAAAGCACCAATTGGAACAACAACAAGAAGAAGAAGGATCTGAATTCAACAAAGAAAAAGATGATGATATTTACGTCAAGTCAAATGCAATTGTTCAGACTCCAACCCCAACGGAATCTTTAATCGATCCAACCGAATCAATTGAAACTGCAGCAGCTCAACAAACTAAGACTGAAATAATTTCCACTGTTAAAAAGATCATCCATGTAATTTCCAATTTCAAAACCAGTACTTTAACTGATGATTCAATACCCAATGAAACCAACGAATTGAAATCAACCATTCGTGATATTATATTAAAATTACCAAGTCAAGTTCAACAAACCGCCATTAATAATAGTACATCAGCTCAGCAAGCCAATGATCGTATATTCTTATTTGCAAAAGAATCTTTAGATATGATTGGGAGATTAACTAACGTATTCAATGCTCAATTACAGAAGGCTGAAGAATGGATGACCGATGAAAGTATGTCTTCACCTCAACCTATTGAAGTTGAACAGTCAGAAGAGATATTGAAAAACAGAAATGACTTTAATGATAACAAAATCCAGTCATAAACTGCCATGATTCTGCTTTCTTTTGAGTAACTACGCAACCAGATAGTTTCTTCCGTCTTTTTATATAGATAATGATTTATGAACCTAACGCAATTGTTTGTAGTGTCTCTTAGTATGAACCTAACAGACTTAGTATCTACCATGAACCTAAAGCTTTGTAGTGTGAACGTAACGTGAATTTTAAATTGTTGGGGAAGTGGAGGTCTCGGTGGGGCAGTCATATGAGACATTCTACAGTGGATGGTTGCAGATTTGACACTTCAGGGATGATTCTCCAGACCAACAATAAGACGTTTAATCTTCAATTAGAGTAACGAAACAGAAATAGGCAGATCAAACCGTAAGAAGAGACCTAAACACCCAGAGAACTTTCACACCCAATGTTCAGCAGTGTCAGTATGGTCGCATAAGGGGTTGGCCAGTGTGGGTGGCCCAGGAGGAATTCCAACAATCGTTCTAAGCTTTCAAAAAGCAACAGCCTTTGTAATAAGCTTCTTCCTAGTAGCCCCTGCAATTCATTACACAACCCTTTCTAGAAACAGCCATTGGAACTTACCATTAAAGGAAAAACCTTAGAGTTGGAGAATCAAAATCTCCCAGAAGGAATTACCGTTTTAGGAAATGTAATTAAAACAATTATGCAGCAAAAAATATTCTCCACCAGGACACCAGGACACCCAAGTGGATGACTAGGCCCAGTGAAGGCCCAGTGAAGGTCCTGTGAAGGCTCAGTAAAGACACAGTAGCCCCCTACTGAGACCTAATGACACATAGTGTCAAGTACCACTGTATGAAGAGGGCCCTAAACTACCAGAGAAAAAACACATTGCTACGACTGTCACAGTCGCTGATGACAGTGACAGCTGGGACAGCGCGGTGTACGGGCGCGGAATAAGTGCTTGCGTGGCGCTACCACATGCAGCCAATATCAGTTCCTAAAAAGGAAATTCTTACAATTGAAATATAAACAAAATAGGAATATATGAATAGTCAGTTAATCTATTACTTTAATTAGAAAAGAGTTAAGGTTAATTAACTAATTACCTTTTACATAAAACTCCAAATTATTTGAAAGGGAAAGATTGAAAAGTATATAAACAAAGGGAACAGTCTTTCAAAAAAAATTCTTAAACGTAGTTATATATTATAGTGAGATTATATTGTTATAGTGGAAAGTTATATTAGATCGAAACATATTGTAGTGGGAAGTTTATAGTAACGAAACAAAGACAAAAATGGCTATAAGTTTATCACCATCAGATTTGAAATCTGTTAGAAGTTGTTGGAACAACGTCCAAGTTAACAATAAATACCATAAGGATCAGTTTATTACCAGATTATTTTCCAACTTATTGGCTGCTAATTCAGATTTAAGACAATTCTTTAGTAATGATTTAATTATTAGAGAACATTCTTTGTTGTTTAATGATTTATTAAACTATTTGATCATTTATTTAGACAACATTGAAAGATTAAACCAATTCTTGACTTCATTCTTCAAAGAAAACTTACAAATTATCAATCAAATCAACTATTTGGAACCAATGGGTACTGCTTTGATTCAAACCTTTAGACAATGGTTAGGTAAAGGAATATTTAACGATAATCAAGAAAAATTATGGGTCCAAATTTATATCCATTTGGCCAATCATATTTTAATATTCACTGATGATTCTGATAATTCTTCGATTGATGACACTGAAAGTTTGGAAGAAGTTGAAGCTTTGAATATCAACAAAGCCGGCCAATCTCCAATGACTCCAATGACTCCAATCAGTCCAGTTCTTCAACAGGTTGACGAACAAGACGAAGATATCAACGATGATTTGGATCAACTTAATGATAATGATGCTCAAAAATTTAACCATAATCTTGATGAATATGATAACGAAAGACCAATTGATTTGACCAAAAAACCTTCTATCCAAGTTGATATTAAATCTAACAATAAGTATAGAGGTTTCAGAAGAAATGATTCTAATGTTGTTGATATTGAACCAGTTATCACTCCAAGATCTCCAAGAAGAAAACAAGTTTCAGAACAAGAGGAACAACCAGTTAAACCAGTCCAATTACCTGTTGTTAAACCTTCATTGGCTAAATTCAACAACTTGAAACCAAAAGTTGTATACGACTCAGATGATGAAGAAGAAAAAGGGTTTGGTTTTGATCCAAGAAGGTCTAAAAAGAGAATTGGTAAGTTTTCTGAAGAATTTGAAGATGATTCAATGACCCCACCACCTCCAATTGAAAAAGACGATGGTTACCTTGATGAAAAACCAAGTGAATTGGATATCACATTGAATCCAATTGTTGAATCCACTTCTAGTGAACATGAAAATGATAATTCTTCATCAATCTATCATAGTGATGTAAGTGAACCATCCAGTCAAGATAATTCATTATCATTACATTCTCATTATTCTGAAGGTACTGAAGGAACTGAAGCTACTGAACCAATGTCTGTGAACCAAATGCCTAAATTGGAATTAAGAACCATGTCATCGAATGAATCTAAATCTGACTACTCCCTGGAAACCAATTCTAGAGTATTTTCCCAAAAATTCAATTCAAGACAAACTTCAATCAGTTCTATTGAACCTGATTTCAAATTGCAAAGATCAATTGAACTGAGACAAAGAGCTTCATTAGGTTTCATGAGATCCAGTTTCATCTTGAAGAAAGAAATTGAAACCATTGGATACAACAAACCAGAAAATGTATTTGTGCAACCACCAAAAATCCCAGCTGCTATGTCAAGTTTATCCAATTTGAATTCTGGTAAAGCAGCATCGAATCCAAAATTGATGAGTGCTGGTAATCTTTCAAGCAGTGACGAAGAACAAGATCAAAGTTATGAATTGATCAATTCGTTTATGCCAATCACCGAAACTTCAAAAGAAAAGTATAAGAAATTCACATCATCTTGTTCTAACTTATCAACCCCAGCAGCTTTAAGCAGTAGTCAATCACCAAGATCACATCCAAATTTACAAAGACATTCGAGATCGGTCAGTAACTTGAACGTTGCTAAACACAACAATTATGATCCAATGCATTGTACTGAAGCTACCACTTCAATCAGACCAAGTAACAAATCAATTGGTAGAATAAAGACTAGAAGATCATTCAGAGACAAAGTCAAATCATTCTTTGGTGGTTCATCAGCACCAAGTTCGATTGCTAAAGAGACGGTAATATCGTCGCCATTGGCCACTACTTATTCTACAAACTCATCTGTTCCAAAGTCAAGAACAAGCACTTCATCAGCACCAGCTAACAGAATTTCAAGAATCTCCACCAATACATCTGTTGATAATACTAGAAATGAAAGAGAATCTTTAGACAAATTCACCCAATTACACAATTTTGAAAAGAAGATTGATAGAATGTCAAGTGTAACTGACTTGCAATCAATTAACACCGTTGAATCCAATGAGTCGACTTCAGGGTTTTCATTCTTTTCAAGAAGAAATTCAATTGATACCAAATACTCTTCAAGAGGTGACAGACAAAAGAAAAATAAATATAACGTTAGTGCTGTGCCTTATGACTTGTTTGCTCATAATAAATTAGTGTTTAGCAACTAATAATGTCAATATATTAATACCGTATTCGCTCTGATGTTCGTTAGCCTCTGTCGCTGCCTCTATCGCTGCCGGCACCATCTCTGTCAGCTCTGCCTGGGAAGCGGAGGGCCTGGGTTGTCTGGAAGCCGTTGCAATTACTCATAGTTTGGCTTGCTCAGCAGTCTTCATTTCAGTTCTTTTATTCGATTGTTCCGTTGTCTTTTGCTAGTTTGATAGTCTGCGTCTCCTTGTCTTAAGATTCAAATTAACATGGAACTCGAGTCACTAGAATTTCGTAACAGAGACTTGAACCGCTCAGGCTCAGGGTCAGAGCGCTCAGGCTCAGGGTCAGTGCTGGTGTCATTGGATGAAGGAGATCGTGATGAAGAAAATTACCCCGATGGGGGGCTACAAGCGTATCTTGTAGTTGTTGGGTCGTTCTTTGGGTCCATGACCGCCTTGGGGTTGGTGAATGCTATTGGTGCTATCCAATCTTATGTTTCAACCCATCAGTTGTCGAATGTCAAGCCTTTGGGTATTTCTTGGGTGTTTTCAATCTACTTGTCCATATATTATGCTGTCACCATTGTTATTGGCCCGGTATTTGATCATAAAGGCTCCAGAATGTTGTTAATTGTTTCAACTTTGTTGACTTTTGCTGGCTTGATGGGTGCTGCCAGTAGTAAGGAAGTTTATCAATTCATTCTCAGCTTCATTAGCTTAGGGATTGGAAATGGTATATCGGTAACTCCATTGATAGGAGCCATAAACCATTGGTTTCTAAGAAAACGGGGGTTTATGATTGGCATTGCTACAAGTGCTGGATCTTTAGGAGGTTTGGCCATCCCATTGTTACTTAACGACGTTTTTGAAAAATATGGATTCGTCTGGGGTATGAGGATCTTGGCTTTTATGTGTACGGCTTGCTTAGCAATATCCTGTTTCTTGGTCAAAGAACGATTCGTTCGTGAAAAGGTCAAATCAACAACCCCAACCAATCTTTCATTGAGGAAAGCAGTGAATGTTTTGAAGAAACATGCCGATAAGAAGTTCGTGTTGGTGACTATTGGTTCATTTTGTAATGAATTGTGTTTGGTCTTAGCATTGACCTATTTTGTATCGTATGTTGTGGCTCAAGGCTATTCTGAGTCTACTGGGTTCTTATTGTTGACTATTTGGAATGCTTGTGGTGTAATAGGCAGAATTTTACCGGGATTGGCGTCCGATATCATTGGTAAGTTTAATATTCACTTCATGATGTTATCCTGTTTTACCGTATGTATCTTTGCCATTTGGTATGGATTTGGCCACAATCTAAACGCTCTTTATGCCTTTGCTGGATTAGGTGGGTTCTTCCAGGGCCTGATTTCGGGTTTGACCCCAGCTTGTCTAGCCCAAATCACAGTTGTTTCAGAGTTTGGCGAACGATTTGGTATCCTAAACTTCTGCTTAAGTATTGGTAACTTAGTGGGTATCCCGATCGGTGCCTCCTTAATCGGTAATGGAACCGTTGAAGAGTACGATAATTTTGTTATTCTTGTTGGAAGTTTGCTTATAACGGGTACAACGTTTATATACTTGAGCAGATATGCCCTTGTGGGAACCAAATTGAATGTAAAAGTCTAGCATTTCATTGTTGGTGATGTGGAGTCCTCCCCAGGCCATTATATATGGGTTTGTGGCTGCGAAATCACCAACTCCCTCCACTATTCCGTTCCACAAGCTTGAGTTAGCATGCCCGTACACAAGCAGGATTCCCCATTGGAGACCCAATTGGATGCATTGATCAATGAAGCTTCGTTCTTGAACGATTATTCTTCGACAGAGTCCATGGAATCGAATGAATATCGACACGATATGGGCGACGAGCACCAACTTGAAGTCACTGAACTGGATGTGACTGGAGCCAAAACCTACCTTAAATGTATATTAAATCGACAGCCAGGTCCCGAAACTGAGCCATTATTACCTATTAATCGGTCCCCTTACCATTCCCCGGCCCAACTGCCTGTCCAATCCCCAATTGATATAGAGTACCCCAATCCATACATGAAAGTCCTCTTACGATTCTTTTGGACTTATATTTTGACCAGTGCTGCTAGAGGTTGGCTAACTGCTAACCAGAGAAGTATATCATTGGCAATGCTTGGTGCTTTGGCAGTTACTATGGTGGTGTTATACTATACTGGGAATTTGATTACGTTCATCACCTACCTCAGAATAGTCTACTGTTTTGTGATTACCAGTCTTTTGGGCCCCGAAACACCCTGGGGACCAATGTGTTCGGCCTAAAACCATCATATACTAACGGTTAAGGAGCCAAAGTAACCGCTGACGGCTAAGAGTTGTGCAGTTCGTATATACATGATAAAATTAATAGGTTATATACAACATTAACTTCTTCTATCTTTAACTTTATATTTGTTGACGTTTTTGAATTTTCTGGTTTTGGCAAACTTCTTAAGACCCCACATGGATTGGGACACTTTATTTGACTTTGACTTACCTCTACCACCACCATGAGGATGGTCATGAGCATTCATCGCAACCCCTCTAACCATTGGCCTAAATCCCAAATGACGACTTCTACCGGCCTTACCCCAAGAAATAGCTTGATGCTCTTTATTGGACACAGTCCCCAAGGTTGCATGGCAATCCATATTGATATAACGATGTTCACCTGAACTCAATCTTACAACAACTTTACTCATTTCAGGGTGTTTCGATAATAATCTAGCAAAACTCCCAGCAGATTTAACCAATTGGCCTCTTCCACCAGGATGCAACCCAATATTGTGAATGATACTACCAACAGGTAACATTTTTAATGGTAAACAATTACCTCTTTGAATGATTCTTGCGTTTAATAAAGCTTCATCGACTTCCCCATTATTATTTTGTTTCATTTCAGTTAAGAAATCTTCAGGGATCCCAGCTCTAAACGACTCGACCTCATCACCACTTCTTAAGCCAGATGAAGCCAAAATATAAGATAAATCGCCTGAAGAATTATGTTCCAATAATGCAATATGGCCCGATCTATTTGGATCATATTCGATTCTTAAGACCGTTTGCTTTCCTGGCCTTAATCTATGACTATCGACCAACCTGACTCTTCTCTTGTGACCCCCACCTCTACCTCTGATGGTGATATGACCCGTATTGTTTCTTCCCGAAGTCTGTTTCTTGGCCACAGTCAACTCTTTAAGTGGTCTTCCCTTGTACAAATGTTCGTGTATTGGTTTCTTATAGTGGGTGGACCCAGGCAACTCATGGCCCCTGGCGTATGATTTGACTTTGACCTGTTGCATCGCCAACTTTCTTTGTCTCTTATATATTTCATCTCTTTTCTCCAAATCGGTTAACTCTGAATCGTTGCTCGAGACCGATCCTATCGACGGTCCACTATCACCGCTTGGGCGGCTGATTGTGGACTGAAACCTCGCCAACAAGTGTCTTATAGGATAAGCCTGTTTCTGTATCCCCAACGTCTGTCTCCAAGTAACCAACATCGTATCGTCCTCTGTAAGTTCAGGACGTTCTGAAAATTTTCAGCTTTTGATGATAATTTCGCAGACCACCATTTACGCGTGCGTACAGTAAACCTCGTCCGCCAATGAACTCACAAGAAATGCGAGAAAACACAATACCGAAATTTTTCATCCAACGAATACTTTGACCTTGGAGCCTTAGTTTTATATTGCAAAGAAATAAAGGGAATAATGATTGGAAGCAGAACATTCTTGCGTTCAATGGCCACCGCCAGTAAGACCGTCAAGCCACCTATCCAATTATTTGGAGTTGACGGGACCTATGCCAACGCCTTATACAGTGCTTCAGTACAAGATTCATCAGTCGACAAGACATATCAAAGTTTAGTTAAGATCAATGATTTAGTTAGCAAGGATGCCAAGGTGAATGAATATTTATTGAATCCAGCATTAACCAAAGACGATAGAGCCACGGTGATCGACACCATTGCTTCAAGTTTGAAATTGGAAAAGCCAATTGTGAACTTTTTAACTGTGTTGAGTGAAAACAACAGATTGGGAGAATTCAAATCGATTTTTGAAAAATTCCAATTATTAAATGATGCTCACAATGGGATTGTTGAAGCCAAAATCACTTCAGCTAAACCATTGGACTCCAAGATTTTGAAAAGATTACAAACCTCAATCAGTAAATCATCTTTTATTTCTGAAGGCCAAACTTTAAAAGTTTCAAATACTGTCAACCCAGAAATCTTGGGTGGTTTAGTAGTTGAAGTTGCTGATAAAACCGTTGATTTATCAATTTCTGCTAAAGTTGCTAGATTAAATAATACTTTAAGTGAAGCATTATAGATTATGAATTTTATGTAAAATGTTTAGAATTCTAATAAAACATTCATGAACCCTACACTGTTGGATCTGCTCAATCCGCTCGATGATCGCTCAATGATCCGAGTCAGCATTGAAACTGTTCCATCAGAGTTACTTGACTTCTCTCTATCCTCTGTATCTGCGGTGCTGCTGTGCCTGCTATGCCTGTGCCTGTCGGTCACGCTCGGCTTGGCGTTTCCCACGGTGCTTGACCCAATACCACTGCCCATCACCCCATCGTTGACCAAATCATTGCGAAATCTTTATTGCTTACATTAATGGGTGTGTTCAAGATAGTTAGAAGTCTCCTTTTGGTGGCCACTTTAGCGCTCAATGTGTTCATATATATCTACCCCGACTTGCTAAACGACAACGATCAATGTAAATGGCATGAGTTTGACAACAAACATAAACTTGAAACTAACAGTTTGTTTCTAAATGCTTTACCTAAAACTGTTTTAGACAAGTTGGTATTGACTTTCCCTGAGTTAAGGTATCAAGATGATGAAATCAACAATTCTACCAAGGACTTCTATGGAGATATCAAGAACATCCATATGTTGACGTTTGGAGATCCTCAAATCAATGGAAACTGGCCAAGCACGAAGTATGTAAAAAGATTGGATAACTATGGGAATGACTATTATTTGGGTCATATCTATTCGATAATGAAAAGAAGATTGCAACCTACCCATGTGGCAGTCATGGGAGACTTATTTTCGTCGCAATGGATCCTTGATAGTGAGTTTTATAACCGGACCTTAAGATTTGTTGATCGTTTATTCCCAAGATCAGCTGAGTATAAGCAAACTGTGCTTGATGTTCATGCAAAACATGAAAATAACGACTGGAGAGCCTGGTTAAACCAAGAAGTCAATATGGATCCTAAGGAAAGGTTTGATTCGAGGGTTTACAATGATGTTTACGATTGGATTCATCAAGAGAACAAGTATCCAAACTACCAAGAGCCTTTATTTATCAATTTGACTGGTAATCATGATATTGGGTATAGTGGAGATGCTACCTGGCAGCATATGGCAAGATTCCACCTTTTGTTTGGACAAAACAACTATGTCATCAACTATAATTTAGACAGCCAAGAACAATGGAGAATCGTTGTATTGGATTCATTGACTTTGGAAGGTCCTGCTTTACAACAAGAATTCGTTGAATATACCTGGCAATTCTTAAACTACTTAAAAGAAGCAGAAAATCCAAATTTCAATGGTTCGACTATCTTATTGACACATATTCCATTTTATAAAGAAGAAGGGGTTTGTAAAGACGGACCAGAACACATTTATTATGAAGACTATGAGCCTGAACCTTATAAGAATGGGAAATTAAGATCTCAAAACCATTTGTTATATGAAACCAGTCAAAAGGTTTTAGATATTGTATTTCCAAATAAAGACCAGAATGGTATCATCTTAACGGGCCATGATCATTATGGATGTGATACTTGGTATAATCATGAACCCAAATCCAACACCTGGGTAGCATCAAAGGATAAAAAGGAAGAAGAATCGGATCACAAGCCCATCAGAGAAATCGTTGTTCAATCAATGATGGGGGATTTCGATGGCCAAACTGGGTTAGTAACTGGCCATTATGATTACTTTGATAAAAGTTGGATTTTTGAGTTCAGTTATTGTTCATTTACAGTCCAACATTGGTGGTGGGCTGCTAAAATCGTTACTTTAGTGACCATTTTACTACAATCAGTCGGGTTTTTGCTCAATTGGGGCCACTAATACTGTCACTATATGAATACCTAACTATGGTGGGTTTTATATATTTCGTTATTTCACTACATATTTAACTTTCCAGGAGCACTCTACTTACCGATATAATCTTCAATGTCTTGTAAAGCACTGTTGAAGCTTTCTTCAGGACTGATTTGAATCTTCTTGATTTTTAAGACTCCATCGACGAAAATCCAATGGGACCTCTTAATACCAGTTGGGGATTTCTTAGCACCCAATGGACCGATCAATTCCTTCTTAGGATCAGATAATAAATGGTACTTCAATCCTTGCTTCTCAACAAAGTTCTTTTGGGCTTTTGGCAAGTCAGCACTCAACCCAAATATGGTGGTGTCTAACTTGGTCAAATTAGGCAAATTGGCTTGGAATCCACATACTTGCCTAGTGCAACCAGGAGTCAGGGCCTTTGGATAGGCAAATATAACCAAATACTTGGTCTTTTTGGCAGCTTCGACCAAGTTGATTTCGTTTTCATCTTCGTCTAACAACGTCAAGTCAATGATCTTGTCCCCCACTTGCAACTCTGGTTGAGATTCGGTTGATTCAATTGGTTCTGGTTTTGGTTGGGACATCTTGGGCTTTTTGACTTGTTTCTTCTCGACTGCTTCAATTGGTTCTGCTTTGGTTTTGTTTCTTGTTGAACGACGTAATTCAACCATTGGTTACTGAGTTGAAATATGAGATTTCACGTGGATTTCCGATTAACTATGGCGGCCTCAGTAGCACCACCTTCAGCCCCAATTGGACTGGAAATCGTTGGTTGCTGCCAATGGTCCATGGTCCATGGTTCCATGGTCCATGGTTCCATGGTCCATGGTTCCATGGCGCTTGTGTATTGACGATAGTGGTCGTTTTGGCATTCATTGGCCCATTGGCCCATTGACCCATTGACCTATTGATCCATTCCACTTGACGTATTGCAAGATGTGGCACGACGCACGACCGAGCAGCACCGACTGGCACGGCGGAATGGCAGCAGAGTGGCAGCAGAATAGCACCAAATAGCACCAAAGAGCACCAAATAGCACCAAATAGCACCAAATAGCACCAAATAGCACCAAATAGTGACTGATGTGATGAATAGCACTGAGCTACTGGAGCATTCATCACAAGCACTCCCAAGCACGCATCCCAAGCACTCATCACAAGCACCAGCCGTATCAGCAGCTGAGGCTCATACAGATGGGGACTGCAGCGAACAGGGTGGGAGTTAACAGGGTGGGATTAATTTTCTGTTGCAAGGAGATGTTATTCGCAAAGGCATTGCACATCACAACCTATCACGACCTATCACTATCGAAAAGGTCTAACGACAAATCTCCACCTCACTATCGGTCGTCCCCACCGATAAGATTTTGCAGTCGAAAGGCTACGCGAAGACGGGGCTCTGTTCTGGTGAAATTTGAGACGAAACTACTAAGGATCAAATATACCTAGGAACAGGAGGGTCAGATGAATAGAATCTTTGGTAAGAACAAAAAACGGTCGAGCAGTGTATCCGATAAGAGCGAAGCAGTTGAATCGGTAAGGCTGATAGACGAAACTATCGAGACTGGCAATGACTCCGACGACTCGCAGTATAGCGGTGATAATAGGAATAGGCGATATAGCTCACCGGATGGTGACTTGAGTGGTGATCCCCGTTTGCAAGAACAGCTCCACGGCTCGAGGTTGAATATGAGTGGGGTCAATATATCCAGCGACGAATATGGATTATCTCCAACAACCTCAATCCCGTTGTCAGAGGCTGAAACATTGAATGAAGATAAGAGCCAACGGTTGGAACTACAAGATACCTTTAACGAGAATTTCGATCATTATTTGCCGTTTGTGTTACGACGCTTAAGAATATCGAGTTTGGAAGAACAGCATCCCCAAGATGAAGCCCCTGAGCTCAATGATACGATTGAAGATGACTTGCCAACCATATTGGATGAGCCTATTGGAGACATCCCAACCGATTCAAGAAATTCAATGATCATGAATAAGAACTTATCAAATTATAATTTGAAACGTGAGTTCACAATTGCCAATGAGTTTATCAAGAGTACGACTTATGTGTTTCCTAGTCCTGAAAGCTTTCGGCTATTCAAAGAATTGAGATCAAATAATAAAAAGCACCGGAAGTCTTCTGTTACGGTTTATGATAGCGAAGGTAATGTTAAAGTCATACCTAACATAACAAACGGTAGAAAAGGAAGTGTGGGGTCGATAGGAAATGGTAGAAGGGAAAGTAGCACGTCAATAGGGACTGGCAAAAAGGGCAGCGTTGTATCATTCGAACAAGAAATCTCCCCGGGAGAGGAAATAATTGACTCCAGAAACCATTTGATTCCAATGAGTTATAAAACAAGAGGGTTGGGATTGCCTTTGTTCAAGGTCGTAGTGCCATATATGTCAAGCTTTCGAAAACATGCTCCCTTCATAGTTTTTAACAAGTATAAAGAGACCCCTGCCTCACCCAAATTAGATGAATCTGGAGATACTATAGACGAAGAATTTGAAAGCTATCAATTTTGTACAGTGCATGTTAAGAAGTTCCAAGAAATCAAAAGATACTTATTCACCTTCAATCTTGATGGAGGAGACAACGTATTTAAGCTATTGATCTTTCAGCATAACTTCAAACCTTTTAGTGACTTTATTTACAAAGGTACGAGATTCAGGGTCTTGGGTACATCTATAATCAGTGCTTATGCTTTAACCTACAACCCCTCCTTGAAGCTACTAATCATTGATGATGACAAACCATCATTATGTGATGATATAATCAATAGAAAGCCTGGGTTTGAGTTTTCTTCCATCATGAAGAAGGGGAAAAGCAAAACCAAAAAGGAAGCTGACATTGATTATACTAATTTGGATCCGGTCGATTATCCTAATCCATATCCTAACAGTAAGAACCCTTTGTTAGACGACGATTATTACCAGTATTATAATGGAATGGGATACACAAACATCAAAGAATATATCCCCAATAATCTACCTCCTTTTGCATCTTTTAAAGATGCATTGATTTATGATGAAAAAATGAATTTATTGCCCAAGAAGTATTCAGAAGTCGGTAAAATCGAAATCTACCAAGATAATAAGAATGGGTCTATTTTGAATTTGGGGGAAAACGCCATTCAAACTGGGTTCCACTCGAATTTGCAAGATAAATGTAACATTCATTCCACGAAGTCAGTGAATAACGATAGTTTGATATTGAACTGTATCTTGTTGACATTTAGAGAGGTTTCTATCAGAGCTACTACCAGACCATCGAATTCTTCGGTTGCAATCTCCTCTAGAATAGGTGGTCCCCGAGTCATATATCCTACCACCAGTGCTTTTATACCTGGAGCTGAATTGACTCTTTAAATCAAGAAGTCTAAGCAAACACGGATCTTGTAAAGAGTAAGAGACATACAAAGAGTTTAAGTAGGCAAAATAATAGTCAATTACTTACAAGTATATTACTTTTGGTTGGCATATACAAGAACTGGAGAATTAATCTCTTGTTGGAGACCTTGATCTATCTCTGCCTGGAGATCTTGAAGGAGATCTAGAATATCTACCTCTATCATATCCATTATTATTACCAATATATGAATCGCTTCCGCCCTCTCTTGGCTCTCTTGGTTCTCTTGGTTCTCTTGGTTCTCTTGAAGGTTCACCTTCATAGGAATCTCTTGGAGGTCCTCTACCTCTATACTCACTATTGTAACCACCTCTACCTCTATAACCACCCCTTCCACCTCTGTAACCACCTCTACCACCGTATCCACCACCGTATCCACCACCGTAGCCATCATCATATCCACCACCATATCCACCTTCATATCCACCTTCATATCCACCTTCATATCCCCCTTCATAAGGAGCTCCTTCATATCCATAACCTCCACCGTAGCCACCTCTACCACCATAACCTCCACCGTAGCCACCTCTACCACTATATCCACCATCATAACCACCGTAGCCACCACCGTAGCCACCTCTTCCATAACCACCTCTACTATAGCCACCTCTTCCAAAACCACCTCTACCTCTATAACTTCCTCTTCTGACTGAATAAGGATCGGATCTGGCCATTTGAACTACTAGACCATCTTTTAATGAGTAAGGTAACACTTGACCACTTAATTCTAAAGCCTTTTCACAGTCTTCTAAATTTTTGTATTCGACAAAGGCATATTTTTCACCATCATCAGTTCTTGGAGGTGGGATATCTAATCTGACCAATTCACCGAATCTTGAAAATGTTAGTTGAAATTTTGATATTTTGACTTGGATACTGATTTATTGATATTTGTAGTGATATTATATTGGAGAGGGAGAGGACGAGGAAGGAAGGGGATATGGAAGGAAGGGGAACGGGACATGAGTTTGAGGATTGTTGAAGTCGAGGACTCAGGGTTGACTAAGGCAGACTCAAGGTTGACTGAAGGCTGACTCGAGGTTGACTGCTGACTCAAGTTGAAGATTCATGATCCAAGGTTCAAGGAAGCTGAAAAATTGTGTGGAATCAATCAAAGGGAAGACAAAGTAAGCAATAACAGCAACAATACCAATGAGGAATCAAGATAGATGAAATGAAACTGGCAAAAAGGGAGGACTAGAGCATCAATATAACTTTAGTAGTGAGTTCACCACAAACCACCAATCAAAGCAACACTACTTCATAAAAGCAAATCAATTTCAAAGCTGTTTCAATTATACATACTTTTCGAAATCAGGAGCCAAATCGGCTGCCTTGGATTCTTTAGTGAATCCTGTAACATACAACGTATTCTTAGGCATAGTTAACAATTGTGTTTGGCGAATTATCGTCCAAATTTTCTTTGAAAGGGCCGCGCCAGGTCACCTGCCATATCGCACATGATTGTGTTGCGTGGCGATACCGTTCTCCATGCGACGGCAGCCACAGCGGTACACCCGTACCCACCCCAGAGCCCAACAAAAAAAAAAGGAGGTGACTCCATTTTGCAGTCAATTCCTATTGATCTCAGTAGCGTACAATAGAGGATACATCCCACGGGAACGTAAAAGAATATTCTTCGTATGTGCATGTTGTGTGGTGTTTGTGCTTGTTGTGCACTTGTGCTTGTTGTGCTTGCACTTGTTGTGTTGTGCTTGTTGTACACCTGTCACCATGGTCTCTTAGGACTTGCAACACTGCTCCTCTTGCGGCAATCTCTATTGACCTGTGAAACTGGACTCTCCACTGCCCAGTTGATTTTCTGCTTTTCTGGTCATTTCCGGCCCCGTCTATTTCCTTGTGTGACCTATACACATCGTTGTAGAGAAATAATACGTGTAACTCCCACTCTAAGCACCGTTTGGAGGTGTCGTTACACACATAGTTAAGAGCTCAACTTTTTTTTTGAGAAGTTCACAAAGGGAAAGTTAAAATTTTTCTCCTACAGTTACAGGCAGTTGATAGTGTTGAATTTAGTTGTTTATAAATCCATACTGTTGACGTGTATATTGTATAGTTGAGTATATTATTGAATTATACAACCCCTATTTTAGCCAGACGTATCGAATCGAGGTCGCCACACTGGATTTCATACTCCCATCATTATATATAAGAGGTTTCATATTAGCCGCCTTGAATTCAACTTCACTGGTCTGAATTGAACTTAGTTTAAACCTCGACAGTTGGCGTATTCAACCTCAAGTTAAGAAATATCGGTTAGAGCATCAAGTCTTCACGCTGTACCATATCAGATCATCCTAAATAGATCATATAAGTCCAGAATCGATACTCGACCATGTCATTCACAATTCCTGATGAAAACTTACTAGAAAATAACTTTTTTAATGATCAAAATAATGAAGACTTATTAGATGAATTTTTAGATCAAAGGGTGTATGATAATTTGTCTTACTCCCCAAGTAAAGACCTATTTGAGAATAACCAATCTCAAACTAACCTTCATTCAAATAATCAAGATAATGAGTATGATTATAATTTGTACAATGATATCGATAGCATAAGCCCTAATTCGAATACTCATGTCAAGCCTGAACCGGTTGATTCAAATTCAAATTCAAATTCAAATGCAAATTCAAACATCATTTTCAATAATGGTAATAATCAAAATAATAACTATAATGATTATGATTTACTTAGAGATGAATTATCTAAATTGAAGTTTGGGAAATACAATATGAGTTTTGAACCAAATTCAATTGACCCAACGTCTGATGTCTTGGATTTCTCCCCTGAAGCCATGTCAAGTTTACCTTACAAGTTATCAATCTCAAATTTACCTGATTATTCAAGAGTTGAAACTCAAATTAAGATTAATTTGAATTTATCTCCTTCCCCAATGGAAAATTTATTACATTTACCTCAAGATTTAATCGCTAAAAACAAATTTTGTCTTTCAGATAATTTGAATAATTTAAATCCAATAATATTAAAGAATTTATTATATTTAGATTGTTATGTATTAACCAGTGATTTAAAAAAATCTTGTAATATTTGTTCAAAATGTATTAAAAGAGAACAAAAGAGAGCTTCAAGAAGAAGGAATGCTAATGATGATTTACCTTTATCAATGAATTCTCAACCTCAATCGTTAAATCAAACTCCAATCCATTCTTCAAATAATTCACCTCCCTCCCATTCTGGTCAACAACAAATTCTGCCAAATGGTATAGTTAAAAACAATCCAAATACTTGGGCTAATGAGAAAATGATGAAAAAAGCCATAATCTTTAATTGTAAAGAAATTGTGTCATTTCCTCCTCCAAATGGTTTAGCCAATGATAATAAATCCATTGAATTGAGTGCTAGATTGATTTGTTATTGTAGACATCATCAAGAGTCTGAAGGATTTATTTTATTATTTGTTTTAAAGAATTTTAATAACGAAGTGGTTGGTAAACAAATTAGTTCAAATATTATGATTATGGATAGGAAAAAACCAACGAATTCTTCAACTAATTTAGTTAAAGATTCTAATTTTAATGGCAATACTTCAAATACTGGCAATATTAATGGCCAAGCTAATAGTAGGGCATCAAGTATTATTAACAATAATTCAAATAATAATACCAATGCCAATAATGATGGAGCTGGAAGTGAAGATATAATTGATGATATACATCCTTTATCACCAAATTCTATTGATGAATCATCAGATTTGACCACTAACGAAAGTGAACGTAATTTAAAACGTAAAAAATTATCGATTGATGATTCTAGTAATAATTTAAATAATCCAATGTTTAATGGCTCAATGAATGGATTTTCACCAATCAGTAATAGTGATACTAATACCTCAATTAATAAATTAGTTTACAATAAATCAAGCTCAAGAATACCTGATCATTTGAATAATAATAATGGTAATTTAATGAGTTTGAATAATAACTTAAGTTTAAATAATACCTTGGGTTTGAATTCCAATAGTAATAATACCAATTTAAACAATTTACCAACTATATTAAGAATTATACCAGCTCAAGGTCCAATTAGAGGTGGAATTGAAGTAACTTTATTAGGGTTCAATTTCAATCCAAGTTTATCAGTTAAATTTGGTAGTAATTCAGCTTTGGCAACCCATTGTTGGTCAGAAACTACTATAGTAACTTATTTACCACCAGCTTCCCAACCTGGTCAAGTTTTAGTAAGTTTTGAAAACCATGAAAACTTATTGAGTCATCAACAACAACAGATATTCACTTACACCGATGACACTGATAAGCAATTGATTGAATTGGCATTGCAAATTGTTGGATTGAAAATGAATGGTAAATTAGAAGATGCCAAAAATATTGCCAAAAGAATTGTTGGGAATGATAATGGTTCGACCAGTAATACCCCAACTTCTTCATCGACACCTGCTAATAATAATAATGGTTCAAATACTTCAACACCAACTAAGGCAAATATCGAATGGTATAACAATGCCCAAGATATAGTTGAGAAATTAACATTATTAAATTATTCCACTGAAGATATATTAATTAATTTCTTGAAATTAGTTGATTTACCAAATTGTCCAATTATAATACCAAATTGGCAATTAGCTAATAATGAAGGTCAAACTTTATTGCATTTATCAACATTGAAAGGTTACAAGAATTTAATTAAATTTTTAATAAACCATGGTTGTAAAATTGATTTAAAAGACAATCAAGGATTGACTCCATTATTTTATTCAAGTATGACTGGTAATCGTGAATTGATTTCATTATACCTTGATTGTAAATCAAATGCTAATTTGAAATTGTCTAATAATAAATTGATAAAAGATTATTGTGATTTAAATGTTCTTGATATGTTTGAATCGGCTGATGAAAGCATTGATGATACCAATGTTAATTTCAATAACAATGATAATAAGACCAAAGATATTGATACTAATGAGGTGTTAATGAAATCTCATTCAATTGATTCTTTGAATTCTATGTTTGAAATGAAAGGAATGCATATCAGTAAAATGGTACCCAACGAAGATAATTATTCTGAATTTGCCGATAGTGAATTTAGTGAGATTGATGATATCTATAGATTAGGTGAAAATGAAATTGTTGAACCTTTAAAGTTTGGTACTAATAACAATAATAATGATAATAATAATGATGACAATGATGAAGTTAAGGAACAAGAAATCGAAATTGATTCGGATCAAGTATTAGCTAGTCCTATTACTATAACAAGTCCAGCTGATACGATTGTGGGTGAAGGATTTAATAATGATAATTATGAAGTAAATGCCACTGATGCACCAACTGAGATTCAAGATCAAACACCCTCCAATGAACCATCTGATCATGATACTTCAATTTGGCAAAAGGTTAAAAATGTCTTCAACAATTCTGATGAAGACTTGCCTAACTATGATGAATTATTCCCATTTGGTCCATCTTCTATAATGAAACCAAAATCAACTATAGAACGTCAATTGAATTCAAAAGAAGTGACTCCAGCTACCGAAGAAGAAGGTCCTAAAGTTGGTTCTAGTTCTGACATGACTGGTGTTGAACATGATAGTGACAGTTCAGAAGATATGATTATTTCATATATTAATCATCCAAGGAAAACTGTTGAAAACGATAAAATGTTGATATTTTTTTGGGTACCGGTTTTATTAATAATTATATCATTATTTATATCTATTTCAATTGGATATAAATTCGATTCAATTGAAAATTTCAAAATGGTAATTAGAGATGGGTTAGGTAATTTAATGGTTGGTAACGAGAGAATAAAAAGGGTTTTCAGTGATGCTGTTTAGACTTCATTTACGAATCAAACTACTTTATTATCCGTAAAAATTCAGGAAGGTTAATATATACTCATTAAGGATTGTTTTGTGTATAGGGATTTTAATAATTTAATGTATTTATTTCTTTTACCACTTCTCTGTATTGACTGACACCTCTCTAATGCCCTTGCCCTTGCACTCATTCTTTGTTTCTCCATCGATAACTGACAAGACGTTTGGCTTAATCTACGAATCAAAGTGTGTAATCTGCTCAAATAGCGAATCTGAGCTTGGCTTGTGACATACAATATCAACTTTCAAATCATTTTTCAATAACCATTCATTTGTGGTTGGACCAATTACGGCCAGCTTATATGTTAGGGATTTAATTTGAGGCAATAAAGGTGCAACGCCCTGAGTACTGAAGAAAACAATCCAATCGTTTGATTGGCCTAACTTCGACATATCAATCTCTTCACCATTTTCGATTGTTTTATACGTTGAAATTTCTTGCCAGTTCTTTTTATTTTCAGTTAAAGCATTAGGGATTATATCTTTTCGAATCTCTCCTGTTAAATAAATGATCTTTTCCTCGTTTGTAGGGGTATTTTCTATTATTAATTCACTTAGCTTATACCCATTGCCTGAATCTTTACCATATACTGATTTGAAACCAATTTGTTCAAGGTATGAAGCGGTCGAGGGGCCAATTGTGTATACTGGCACATCCAAGATTTTGTTCTTCAACTCATACTCGCTTGATTTGAAAGCTTCAGCTAAACATTCAACGGCCCTTTGACTCGTCACTATCACGATTTGATAGTCTAATAACTTGGGTAAAAAATCAATTAGTTTTTGGGTGAATAAGGTATGAGTTAAAAGTGGGATGAAAATCGGTTCATAGCTGGTTGAAAGTGCCTTTCTATATGTATCATTGGTATTTTCGTTCTTTAATAAGAACACCTTCGTCTTCTGGCTTATTTCACCACCGCTTTGCATTGCTCTACAGTTCAATAGCTGTGGTTCGAGTTACACCAGAAATGAAAAATTCGCATCTAACCCCACGAATCAAATTGAGTATAAAGTAATCAAGTAAAGACCCATCAAGAGAAAGGATTAAGGAGAATTCAGAGGATTGTTCAGTGGATCTACAGGGGGTAAAAAACAATAAATAAATAAATAAATAAACTATATTCATAACAGCTGAAACACCCATGTCAAACAGGTGGATTACTTTTTAGCAGATTTAACAACCGAAATGATTTGTTCAACAACAGATGGATTAGATAAAGTACTAATATCACCTAATTGATCTTCTTCACCAGCCAAAACCTTTCTTAAGATTCTTCTCATAATCTTACCGGATCTGGTCTTTGGTAAATCATCGACCAACAAAATCAATTTTGGAGCTGCAAAAGGACCAATTTCTTTTCTAACGGTTAAAATCAATTCTTTCTTAATAGCGTCTACATCATCAACTTTGACGGTTGATTTCAAAGAGACATAAGCAGCAACAGCTTGACCAGTCAAATCGTCAGCATATCCAACTACAGCTGATTCACCAACCAATTCATGTTCAATTAAAGCAGCTTCAATTTCAGCAGTAGACAAACGATGACCACTGACATTGACAACATCATCAACTCTACCTAAAATCCAGAAGAACCCATCCTTATCTCTAGCAGCACCATCACCACTGAAATAATGGTTTGGATAAGGTTTCAAATAAGTATCAATGTATCTATTATAATCATTATAAATTCCTCTAGTGATTGAAGGCCAAGCGTTTTTAATAGCTAAAACCCCTTCAACATCATTTTCAACCAATTCTTTTCCATTGACAGGATCTAAAATCTTAGGCAAGATACCGAAAAATGGTAAAGAACAAGAACCAGGCTTGGTAGGAGTAATACCAGCCAAAGGAGTCAATAAATGACTACCTGATTCAGTTTGCCAATAAGTATCAACAATATGAGCTTGACCTCTACCAATATTATCATTATACCAATGCCAAACTTCAGCAGCAATAGGTTCACCTACAGAACCTAAAACTCTTATAGAATCCAATTTGAAAGATTCGATAAATTTAGTACCAGCTCTCTTTAATAATCTTAAAGCGGTTGGAGCAACATAAAAGATATTCACTTTATATTGATCAACAATTTCCCAATATCTTGAATAGTTTGGATAAGCAGGAGTTCCTTCAAATACAACAGTAGTTGCACCGTTTAACAAAGGACCATAGACCACATAAGTATGACCAGTAATCCAACCAATATCCCCAGCGGTGAATACAATATCCAGCTCATGAACATCAAATACATATTTGGTAGTCAACATGGCCCCCAATAAATAACCAGCAGTATTATGCTGAACCCCTTTAGGTTTACCAGTTGAACCTGAAGTATATAATAAAAACAAAGGATCTTCACTATCAACAGGAACAGGAGGGAAATAAGGACCATATTTGTTCATTTCATCGTGCCACCATAAATCTCTTGATTCATTAAATGGAACATGAGAATTACCTGTTCTTTTGAAGACCAAGACGTTTTTGACATCTGGACATTGTTTCAAAGCATCATCAACGATTTTTTTGGTTTCAATAGTTTTACCACCTCTTTTAGATTCATCAGCAGTGATAACAATTCTGGAATCAGCATCTAAAATACGATCTCTCAAAGAAGTTGAAGAAAACCCAGCGAAAACAACCGAATGCATTGCCCCAATTCTAACAATAGCCAATAAGGTAACAATTGCTTCAGGAATCATTGGCAAGTAAACAGCCACTGAATCACCCTTCTTAACACCCAATTTAGTCAAACAATGAGCCAATTTAGAAACATCCTTTAACAATTCACCATAAGTGATGATTCTACCTTGGTTTTGTTCATCACCTTCATAAATAATAGCAGGTTTGTTTGGGTTTTTAATGGCCCATCTATCGACGGCATTATAACTAGCATTCAACTTCCCATTAATGAACCAAGAAGGAATATCCCCATTCTTAAAATCATCTTCGGTTGATTGAGGGTACCTTGGTAAATCAAAAGGTTTATCCCAAGTCAAGTTTTGTTTGGCCATATTACCAAAGAAAGTTGAAGGGTCTTCAATTGATTGCTTGTACAAAGTTTGATATTCATCAAATGAAGCCAAATTAGGCTTTTCTAAAGATCTTTCTTTAAACCCCTTTGGAGGAAATTGCATTTTTTCATGATCTAAAGTAACATGAGATTCAACCATTTTTGACACTCTTCAATTCACAATAAAGATAAGGGGAAGTATTTATCAATACAAACCAATTGTCAATTCAATTATCAATTCAACTATCAGCTTTAACAATTAATCTTTTGATAATATCAGTATCAATGCCATATAAAAATTGATGATTTAACCCCCTATTTATATTTTCCCAAAAAATAAGCCAACAATTTTTCAAAGATTGAAGTCATTGTAAATTCGGAGTTTCCAACAAAGAAAATTTTTAACCCCACAAAAACTTATAGGTACGATTCTTTGGGTGAGCGGGCCAAGAAGTAGGGAGCACTGGTGGTTTAGTAGGGGTGTACGGAAGACAGGTCCACCTGGGACTGAGCCAGAACCGTACTGTAGAGCAGAGCCAATAGAGCCAATAGAGCCAATAGAACTAAGAGCCAATAGAAGTAAGAACCAATAGAGCCAATAGAACCATAGAACCATAGAACCAATCGAACCATAGAACCAATCGAACCAACAAAGAACATAAAGAGCCATACACGAGACCATACAGAAAACGATAGATAGAACGATTACGCCTTACAACCGTAGCCAACGCTAGGAGAGCTTACTTTTGTTGAGTACCAGAACATATGGGTGCACGGCGGCCTTCTCCCCCACAAAATCCAAACTAAGAGTTTATGACCTAAACATGTCAATCAACATATCCTTTATACCGTTTGAATTATTTTCTTGGTGATCATATGTTTTTAAGATCGCCACAAAGTTACTATGCATCCATGTCCCTCCTCCTGTTCTCCCTTACTAGCCCCTACCCTGCTCTCCCTCGCTGACTCTGGCGATATGGTCTGGCCCTCGCTGAGTCTAGCCATATGGTCTGGATGGTCTGGTATCAGCTTCGTCTGTAGCTTCGTCAGTCTTCGTCATGGGATTGGTTCGTGGCTTGACAAGCTTCCACCTTCTATATTGGTAACTGGGACTAAAGTCCGTTGGGTTACCTGTATCTACTCCTGTCTATGCACTCTGGCTTACTTCGCCATACACCGTGAGCTGTGGCCGGAATGCGTCCATCGACTCTGACCATAGGACCAAATGGGACCAGGGGTACGACGGGAGACCAGCCAGGGCAGCGCCGGGGCCACTGTGTCCACTGCGTCCACTGTGTCCACTGCGTCCACTGTGTCCACTGCGTCCACTGCGTCCACTGGTGGCATCTTTGGCACTTTGGCACCAGTGCCTTGCACGACCGTGGATAACTATGACCAAAATACTCAATCGATCAAGAAATTTCACTAGATGTTTAGATGAGTGGAGTTATAACTCTTAAGATAACAAGCTTACTAATTAAAACTATATCCAAGCCTATTGCCAATGCTATTAAATCACAATCAAGACAAAATAATTTTTTGAAGTCGAATTTTATTAGATTTGGTCAGTTCATAAATAAAATCGATTTGACTTTAAGGAATAATAATTCAAAGATTAAGATTAGACCTTTAAATGACAACAAAGCTATTGAAATTGGAAGTAATTTTTTGAGTGAGTTATTTGTATTCAGTATTGGTGCAGGTTTAATCATTTATGAAAGTACAAAGCCAAAAAAATCCCCAATGCCCACACCTCCAGTAGCGGTTGCCCCTAAAGATCCAGAAGTTACTGCCCCTAGCGATCCAAAACAAAGCACAGACCCCAATGATAGACAAATAACGGTAGCTTCATCAGAGACAGGGTCAAGAGACCCATCAGACACAGCGTCAAAGGATGTAAGCATAGAACCTGGAGCCAGCAACACCGCTGGAATGTCGAATGATATGATAAACCTCCAAATGACTCAACTTATGAACGAAGTCAACTCATTGAAGTTCCAGAATTCATTGATTCTTGAAGAAATCAACAAACTTAAAACTGTAAAGAGCCCTGTAAATACGAAATAGACACACTAGACCTAACTTCCCATCTCCTTGAATTGCACCAGATCAGAGTTAAAGGTTACAAACAATATATTAATCTACACTAGAATTACATTCAATTACTTCTTTTGTTTCTTTTCAACTTTCAACAATAAAGCCTTGTTGATATGAGGTAAGACCCCACCAAAGGCAATGGTAGCTTTAATTAAATTATCCAATTCTTCATCACCTCTAATAGCCAATTGCAAATGTCTTGGAGTAATTCTCTTAACTTTTAAATCTTTAGCAGCGTTACCAGCCAATTCTAAAACTTCGGCGGTCAAATATTCCAAAACAGCGGTCAAGTAAATGGCTGACTTGGATCCAACTCTGATTTTGTTTTGGGCGGTCTTTTTAAGATATCTCTTAACTCTACCTACTGGGAATTGTAATCCTGCTCTAGCTGAATGACTGGTGGTATTTTTGGCACTTTCAGATGATTTACCTTTTCCTCCATGAACTTTTCCTTTTCCTGACATCTTTCTTATCTATTCTTAAGTTTATGAAACGTTTGTGGTTGACTTTTGTTCCAAATATATTCTAAAACAATTTATTCCAGAAAAACTTATAATAACAGTTTGTTTATTTTTATTTGTTTTGATTAAAAACCTGAACTATCACGGATTATTTGGTGCGCGCACGCGCGGGATAGACTGTTACCCGGCGCTTCCTCCAGGGCGCTTCCTCCTGCGCTCCCTCGCTCCCTGGCGCCACCGCTCGGCTCCTATTCTGATGGTCCTAGGGCCAAGCTCCCGGCCTAACTGTTGATGAACCCATTGGTGCCTAGCGTATCCAACATGTTTTCAACATCCAACCTGCTCTTTTGGAGCTCAGTACATATCGAATCGATATTCTGGAACCCTTTCAACAACTTTATCAATTTCAATAAGTCGTTCAACTCTTCGTTATTGACCATTGGTATTGAATTCATCTCGATGTCTTCATTTTTCCTATTACCATTGGACCCATCATTATTGGAAGTTCCAAGATTGATATTGGTATTGTTAGGACTATTGGCTAATTCATCATTGGAAAATACAGACTCATTCTCTGATTCAATGATATTATCAAACTCAGGTCTACCATTATAGTTGAAACTAATCTTTCTTCGATTGGTTTTCAAATTGGATTCATTCACAATTGATTTTAAATACTTATTACTGTCTATTTGATCATTTCCCTGTCCATGACCATGTCCTTGTGAATTTATATTTGAAGAATTCAATTTCAACTTGAAATTATCAATCAAATTGTTAATATCATCGTTGTTATTCTCGATCGATTTGATTATTATATTCAACAATGGGAATGAATCAACTCTATAAACTAGCCCATTCAAGATCCCAAAATTGATAAACCTTCGAATATCTATAAATTTTAAATGCTTTTTATGTTGCAAATACCATTGTTTGATCGATTGCCCTTGATTTAACGATCGGTATAAATAAAATAACAACGTCCTGCTTGGGACCTTGATGCTATAGCTTAGATCTTTCAAGTTTATTGGTGAAACTGCCAATGAGTCTTTAAGATTGACACTATTAACTACGTTTGTATTGGCTCCTGTGTTACTTCCTGTGTTTGTGCCTGTGTTGGACCCGGTGTTTATACCTGAACCGTTCCCATTTGTACTGTCTCCATTTATAATATACGTCTGGCATCGTTCACTAAGGCCAGGGATTTTTAAAAAGTTGTCAATGTTATTAGTTGGAGCATAAATATTTTGAAATTGGAATATATCTATAATTTGTAAACATTTATAATGCATTAAATGCTGAATACATTGCTTTGTCAATAAATAATCACTATTACTTAACTCACTGATCTTTTTAATGGAATTGATACCATTTATATAAGGTAAGATTTTGATCATAGTTGGATCCCAATTTACATCAACTAGCGAGTTCAAATTGACCATTAATATTGGTACTTGATAAGCTTTAATGTTTAAAGGTGGGGGCAATATTGGGAATAATTTTATATCGATAGAATTTGAACTGTCCAATGGTATACAACATTCAGAATAATTGTTTAGATCTTGAAAAATCTGGTTGATTAATGAATCAATTGATGATAAATTAATGGTTTTGAAATTTTTAAATCCAGGGATTTCATTGATTAGATTGAGTTGATTCAAGTTTTCAGTTTTGATAAATGTCAGGGAATTCAATTTGGATAATAAATAGTTCTGCTCTTCCAATACTTTAAACATTTTACCAATTCTTTTCACTGTTAATTCATAGCTTATAGTTTCACTATTATACGGGAATACAAAACAAAAATTGAAATTAAAAGAATTACGAGTATAATTTTCACTTTGGATATTCACCGGGAACCCAATGACTTTGAATTTACCTATTTTTATTGATATTAGCTTGTTGCAAAGTTGTGGTTTGGGAATAATATAATTCTTAATGGTATTGAAGTTGAAAAGTGAAGATTTACTCGAATTGATAGAATTTTCGGGTACTTGATTGATGATCTTGGTCCCTTCTGTTGGATGAAACATAGCGCAGAATATCGCTATGATTGGAGTGAACCCATCACTTGTCTCCATCTTTCGTTCTGTCTGCTTCAGCTCTGTTTCCAATCACTGAAGTGAATTCTTGAGATTCTCATTTTCACCACGACGGCTGCCCTGGAGCTGTGGTACCGCTACCACCACTACTACGGCTAACTGTATTGTGTATTGTTCTACTTATAACTAGAGAATAACCTACACAATTCGATGACTTTCTCTTCTTCATACTTCTTTCCAATGATCTGTAAGGAAACAGGAGTGCCCTTTAGCTTATCAATATCAAATCTGTCAAATACTTCTTTATTGATGTCGCCAACTGGTTTATAGTCTTCTTCATACACATCTTTTCCTTGGACTGTCAGCCAGGGCAAAATGATTGCAGAATAATCCAACAAATTAACAATAGTGGCTAAAGAAGCTTCAAAGTTTGATTTGCCTGGTTCATATGAAGTTTCACTCCAAATTGGGGATACGATACAATCAATTTTTTGGCTATTCAAAAACTTGTTCATTTCCACTTGGTAATGATACTTCCAATGGTTCAATTCCCATTCTTCTCCAACATCAATGCTTTCCACTTCGTTCATCCATGATAAAAATCCCATTGGTTGATTGGCATCGCTAAAAAACTGCTTAATATCCTTGTACCCATTGACTCCATATAATTTACCAACTAACAGAGCCATATCATTATATTTGGCTGGCAAGATGTCATCTGTCAATTCAATGGTTTCATGGCCATAAGATTCAACCAAAGATTTGAATTCTTCAATTGATCTAGTTATGGCTGGATGAACATCAATTCCAGGTTTCTGCTTGAAAAGCCCAATTTTTAAAGTCTTGGGTAACTCTGATTCTAAGTTTGGCCTCCATGTTATAGGAGGAACTTTTGAATCGACTAACCATTGTTTTTTGCTAATGATTAACTCGGTTATCATTTTCAAATCATTCAAATCACTACACATGGGCCCAATTACAGAACAAATAACAGGATTATCAACCAAAGTATTAGTGACATTATAATAAGAAATTCTATCACTTGAAGGTTTTAAACCATATATATTATGAAACCCCGAAGGAATTCTAATACTTCCACCTATATCAGTACCGAATCCAATTAGAGCACCTTTACTTCCAACAATCAGTCCTTCGCCACCACTACTGCCTCCACAGCTCATATTACGATTAATTGAATTCAACGTATGACCATAAATGTCCGAATAGCATTCAACTGACATCATTGAAGTTGGGGTGGCGGTCTTAATGAAAAAAACACACCCTTCATCATATAAATCTTGAGCCAATAAAGAAACTTGTGAACTTGATTTGGGTTGATTTAATTTAGACACAAATCCAATTGCTGAATCGATTCCCTCTAAATTCACTTGATCTTTGACAGAGATTGGAATACCGTGTAATTTACCCAATAATTTACCAGATTTTTGAAAATATTCATCCAACTGTTTAGCTCTAACAAAAGCTTTGTCAAAGAAAATTTCACTTAGACAATTACATAATTGGTGGATTATAGCAGATCTATGACAAAAGGCATAAGTTACATCGTAAGCAGACAAAGAACCCGACTTCAATTTGAGCAATAACTGGCTAACGGTAGAATTAGTGATTTCATTTTCAGATTGGGGTAAGATTTTGTTACAGAATTCATTAGCATTGGGTGCTTCGTCAGCAGAAGGGATTGAGATTTTCCATTCATCTGGGATTTTAGCATTGATCAGGACCTTCTTAGCCTTGGCAATCTCTTGCCACTCGTTCTTCTCCATTGCTATCTCTTCCCACTCGTTGTTATCTTTGAATAGGAAAATTAAGGAATCAGATAAGACTTTTCTCACTGTGGTATTAGTCATACGATCTGAGTTTCGGGTCTCCTTAGTTTTGGGTCCAACTTGCGGCTGCGTCTATACGTCTGTACGTCTGTTGGGTCAGTACGTCTGTTCATCCGTTTCATCTGTTTCATCACCTAATTACAACATACATTGAAACTTGCTAATTTTGCAGTTTTTACATATTGCCGTATTAGGACTAGAATTCCGTAGGCATACGGAACTAGAGCAGCATAGGTGTACATAAATAGGTAACATCGGACAAATAGAAGGCATAAGTAGAGCAGCATAACGTATAGAACATCATCAGACATATAGAACAGCCTAATACGTATAGAGAAGAAAAAGGAAGAGAAGAGAAGAGAAGAGAAGAGAAGAGAAGAGAAGAGAAGAGAAGAGAAGAGAAGAGAAGAGAAGAGAAGAGAAGGATAAGCATCCAATAGCAACGCTTGGCTGCGAAAACACTGTTGCTATGACATGGGCACATGGGGCACTGACAAGGGGCAAAGACGGTTTGGTGGGATACTTAGACGTTATAATGGGATGCAGATGCAATGGGCCTATGTTCTGGTTGTGCCTAAGTCTTGTCTGTCTTGTCTTTTTGTCTATCTGTGTGTCTGGTCTATGGCTGTTTATGTTCCTATGCCCATGGTACCTGTCTATGCCTAGGACTCCGTCTCGCTTAAGACTCTCTCGCCTAAGACCCTCTCGCCTAAGACTCTTCTACGTGCCTACGTGCATGTTAGGGCACCTGGCTGTCTGCCTATGCCTCTGCCTATGGTGCTGTCTATGTATATGCCTCTGTCAGTGCTAACTATGGTCGTGCGCTGCCCTAGAACTTTCTGGAATCCATTTTTCCCGTTCAAATGCTTGAACGGACTGAAAAATTTTCATTTATTACTAACATTGATATTAACGATTCCAATTCAATTGACATTAACATTGCCATTAAAGATTGATTGAAGATAATCGAAGTTAATTGAACACTACCGAGTATACAACGATGTTAAGAAGCACCAGACCATCTATCAAAAGAACCAGCTTGGCCTTGGTTCGTAACTTATCTCACAAAGAATTGAAATTCGGGGTTGAAGGTAGAGCTGCTCTTTTAAAAGGGGTCAATTTATTAGCTGATGCAGTTTCAGTCACTTTAGGACCAAAGGGTAGAAATGTATTGATCGAACAACAATTTGGATCTCCAAAAATCACCAAAGATGGGGTCACTGTTGCTAAATCAATCACTTTAGAAAATAAATTCGAAGATATGGGGGCCAAATTATTACAAGAAGTAGCTTCTAAAACCAATGAATCTGCTGGTGATGGTACTACCTCCGCCACCATCTTGGGTAGATCTATTTTCACCGAAAGTGTTAAAAACGTCGCCGCCGGTTGTAACCCAATGGATTTAAGAAGAGGATCTCAAGCTGCTGTGGAAGCAGTGGTAGACTTCTTACAAAAGAATAAAAAGGAAATCACTACTTCTGAAGAAATTGCTCAAGTTGCCACCATTTCTGCCAATGGTGATACTCATATTGGTAACTTGTTAGCTTCAGCAATGGAAAAGGTTGGTAAAGAAGGGGTTATCACTGTTAAAGAAGGTAAAACTTTAGAAGATGAATTAGAAGTCACTGAAGGTATGAGATTTGATCGTGGGTTTATTAGTCCTTACTTCATCACTGATACTAAATCTGGTAAAGTCGAATTTGAAAATCCTTTAATCTTGTTAAGTGAAAAGAAAATTAGTTCAATTCAAGATATTTTACCTTCTTTAGAATTATCTAATCAACAAAGAAGACCTTTGTTGATTTTAGCTGAAGACATCGATGGTGAAGCTTTAGCTGCTTGTATTTTAAATAAATTGAGAGGTCAAGTTCAAGTTTGTGCTGTTAAAGCCCCAGGTTTTGGTGATAATAGAAAAAATATCTTGGGTGATATTGCTATCTTATCAGGTGGTACTGTTTTCACTGAAGAATTAGACATTAAACCTGAAAATGCTTCAATTGACTTATTAGGTTCTTGTGGTTCAATCACCATCACTAAAGAAGATACTGTTGTTTTAAACGGTGAAGGTTCAAAAGACAATATTCAATCTAGATGTGAACAAATTAGACAAGCCATTAATGATTCTCAAACTTCTGAATATGAAAGAGAAAAGTTACAAGAAAGATTGGCTAAGTTATCTGGTGGTGTTGCCGTTGTAAAAGTTGGTGGTTCATCCGAAGTCGAAGTTGGTGAAAAGAAAGATCGTTATGACGATGCTTTGAATGCAACCAGAGCTGCAGTTGAAGAAGGTATTTTACCAGGTGGAGGTACCGCTTTAATCAAAGCTTCTAGAATTTTGGACCAAGTCAAAGAAAATGCTGCAAATTTCGATCAAAAATTAGGTGTTGATATCATCAAATCAGCAATCACTAAACCAGCTAGAAGAATCATCGAAAATGCCGGTGAAGAAGGTGCTGTTATTGTTGGTAAGATTTATGATGAACCTGAATTCAACCATGGTTACGATTCATCTAAAGGTGAATTCACTGACATGATCGCTTCTGGTATCATTGATCCTTTTAAAGTCGTTAAAAACGGTTTAGTCGATGCTAGTGGGGTTGCTTCCTTGTTAGCCACCACCGAGTGTGCTATTGTTGATGCTCCTCAACCTCCTGCAGCTGCTGGTGCTCCTCCTGCCGGTGGTATGGGTGGTATGGGTGGTATGCCAGGTATGGGATTCTAATCCCAGCGACGCCTAGACCGTGCCTAGTCCTTGCCTAGTCCTTGTACCGTGCTAACTTCTGTTTAATTCTGATCTTTTTTTTTTTGGTTTTAAAAGGTGCTATGACTCCAATTTTGTATATAGTGTTTAATAGGAGTTGTTCTTTTATCCAAATCTTTCTCTGGACTCGAATGTCTCTAACATCAACTAAACTATGGAGTAATGGTTCAAGATGAAACTTCATGATGACGGCTTCGCATTTTTCGTTCTGTAGATTCAGTTTGTTTATGATCTGTTATGGAGAAGGATGTTTGAAAGCATAGCTGATAGTCCGTTTGATACCGAGGGCTTGAAGATGGCCAAGGAGTTTGTTCTACTATACAAGCTCCTGATACGGTACAAGGAAATGTTGAAGAAAGAACACCTTAACGACAAAAACAAACATCGAATACAGAAGCGACAGTACCGGAAAGAGTTGCTTAAACAGTTAAAGGATGATATGAGAGACATTGTAAGACCCGAAGAAGCGTTTGAAATATGGCATGGGCATAACCATTTGCTGCAATATAAGATCAGGACCAAAGATTTGGCTGAAAAACAATATGATGATAGTACGATTCAAGGCATGATAGACCAAATAGATGATCCTCAGTTCCAGCAAGAACAGGAAGAGCTAAACCAACAAATAGGAACGTATGCCCAAAATAGACAGAGAGTGGCGAAACACATGGAAAGGAAGTTTCTTGAGCTTCAAAACGACTCAGACAATTTGGAAAGAGACAAGTCCCACGCCAGAGTTGAATTCTTATTGAAGACCAACGGATTAGAGATTCTACCCAAGCCTAAAAGTGGGATTTCACATTATTTATACCACCTTAACAATTTGAAATTCTTCTTGCATTATTCCGTCTTGAATGATAATTGGTCTTTAGCATATAAAATCTTCAGTTTGATTATAAGAATCCCATTTGTTGACATTAGAAGTATTTGGCCAATTGGAGTAGAAATTTTAAAAGGAAAGGCCCAAATCAACAATTCAAATCAGTTTTTGATTTTTAAATCAAAGGAGAAGAAGTTCTTCACTTGGTTGAATTCTTACTATACTTTAATCCAACCTACAACTTCAAGAATGGAAAATGCTCCAATATTTAGAAGTGGAACTAAATCACATGTTCCCTTATATTTCATAAGTTCTTTATGGTCATTGATCGATAATAGAGAGTACAAAAAGGTAATTGATGACTTGACAAGTACAATATTACTGCCTCCTTATAGTAACGAAGGATCATTACCGTTTATATTAAGTGTTTGCTATTTGATGCAAAATACTGACTTGGTAAAGAACTATGAAACCTTGAGTAATAATGATGAAGATGATGACAATTCTGATGATAACAATAGTTTTTCAAGAAGACGAAATATTTATGATGAAATTTCAGGCAATTTTGAAAAGATAGAGGCCAATTTAAATAAATGTGATGAGCTTCATTTTGCATATCCTAGAGATCTAATTGACGAACAGATTAAGTATATTTCAGATCACCTAGCTGCCGCTGATGATTCCTTATCAGATGAAGATGAAAGCGATGATAATGTCGATACGTATGGCGATCGTAGTAATGGTGACACTAGGATTATAGAGCCAGTTGAATTTGAAATGGACGATTCAAATTCAGCACAGGAGAACCATAAAATGGAAATCTTCCAATCCCAGATCCCAAGTGACGAGGAAATGGAGTTTTCCGAAGATCAGGACGAACCAAACGATTCAAAAGTTCAAGTCCTTCAATCGTCTCAAATCCCAAGCGACGAAGAAATCGAATTTGAAGATGATGATATCCCAGACCACCAAATAGCTGAATCTTCCCAAGTTGATGGTTTTTCTGACCTTTCACCAGACGAAGTTAGTTCTGATTCAGATGGATCTAAAAAGAAGAAGAAGAAGAGTAAGAAAAGAAAGCATAGGTTTTCTGACTCTGAGTTTTATTAGAAATCAGTGTTTCATATGTGCCATTTGTAATATATATATGTATCAGTGAAATAGACTTCCTTATATATTTGCCTCTCCTTCCGTTTTCCCATTGTTTTGTTGATGCTGATTGTCTTTAGTCATCCATATTCTGTCCTTGGTTTTGAGTTCCATTTTGGTTCTGATTTGCTGAGTTGAAATTTGGATCAATCAAGTTTAATTCACCACCAGTTCTCTTTTCACGAATCCTTAAGTTCGCTACATGATTTCTAGATAAATTAACCAAATAGTCCACATTATCAACACTTGAAGTTTGCATCGGCAAAATTGTCCAATTTGGTGGGATGATTGCAGTTGCTGGCAACAGGATATGTTGATAAGTATCTTGACTTGCGGTAGGTTGTATTTGGGCTGACGCAAATCCATTCTGTTGTGTTGAAGACCTTCCTTCATTTGTGGCATCTGCAGAATCGGTGTCCATATCAAGCTGTGGATTCCTTATAGCACGTCTACGTTCATCCAAAAGCCTATCAAGGTCGTCAAATCTTCTATCTGAGAATCTCGAAGCTCGTTGATTTGAAGCTTCATTGTTCGTTGTAGGAGTAGGTTCAAATCTGGCCCGGAAATCGTCACGTCTTCTTGTAAATTCGTCATGAAGATTGTTGATCTCGTTATGGATACGTTCATTGTCATTATCATTATCGTTATCGTTATTTCTATTAATATCATTTGCATGAAATTGATCTTGAGGTTGCCCTTCACTCTGAGATTGGGTTGTAGTATTGGGTTCATGATTGAAAACCTTTCTTCTACACAAAGGACAATTATCTGATCTTTCCAACCAATCTTTTAAGCAGCCCATGTGAAGAATATGACCACAACTTAATTTTTTGGGTTTCCTTCTTGGAGATAATTTTCTATTATGGGTGTCTTCAAAATCTTGCATTGAATACATATCTTCACGACAGATAGTACATAAATTATCAGTTTGCTCCAAGTCTAATTTGGAGGCATCTTGTAACTGAGAATCCAACCGTTTTGAAGATTCCATGAAAGCCAATAATTGTTTAAATTCCGTATAAGTTTGTTTCATTGATGAAAAGGTACCTTGTAACATTGAAAAGGGTATAGATAATCCGGTGTGGTAGCTCAATAGGTATATAAAGGATACATAAGACACCACTTTAAAGCTAGAAGAAGCGATATCGATTGATTTTGTGTATAAACCTTTAGACTCCCACACTCTTTCATTATCGTCGTCGACCAAGTTGTCCTCAACATCATTATCAATATCAAATTCATCATCATCGATTGAGTAATTAGGATAATAAGCCAATTCATAAATATTCAACAAATTTTTGACAAAATAAGTCATACACTCAAGACCTAGAACTGCAAATTGAAACCCGAATAATAAGCAAGTTACAGAATTGATACCTTGGAAAACATCATAAACCAAGAATTTAGCAATCAAAAAGTCCAGAATGAAGAACACCAAGTTCCAATAGAAAAAGCTGTTTTTGGCATAGATCGAATACACCGTTTTGTAATTATAAGGACCGCTATTTGACAATTCGTTAACAATCTTCATTTGCTTGAAATCCAACCTATCAATCAAGATAGAATGCATGATTTTAGATAGAATCAGTATACACATCAAAAAGACGTTCAAAATCAAATTGTTGTCTCTTGTGGTCAAATTCAATAGTAAATTGATCATGAAAAGTGGTAATCTTTCGATTATATGCTCTCTTTCAATCAACCTTAGCTCTCCAAATATAAATAATTGGGTTATTTTCCCAAATGATATGAACATGAAGCACAAGAAATTCAACAATACCCCAAGGTTAAACCCGTCAGTCAATTCGAATAAAAACGTGAAATAGTTATTGGATCTTGACCTAGCGTCATAAATAGCATATGCTACCATCGCAATCGTCAAGACAGAGTACCCAAGGATGTACCTGGTCCCCTTTGACATCTCCATGGCTAATTGTTGACAGCTCACTTGATTTTTCTGTTCCACGAACTTCTGAGACTTTCGATTTTGCAGCAGCACGGGAACGGGAGCACCCCACCCCGCGAACTATGCTAGCATCACCACCGCTCCCAGAGAAAGAGTAATAGCAAACGTCTATAATACAATTAATATACAACTTTAGTCCACCCTTCTTCGCTTCAAATCTGGGATATTCTCCTTATCTTTCAACGTGGGGATCTTGGATGTCTTCATAGGTGATTTAGTTGGCGATTTTGAAGCTTTGGGTGATTGGATTATATTATTGGAGTTTTGTCTCAAGGGAGATGGTTTTGAATTGATTGAACTCAAGTTTGTATGAAGTTGATGTAAGTTATTATGATTATGTTGAATTATTGAATGATTTTCATTACTTATATTTTCAAAATTCGGCAATAAATCATTGAATTTATTGATATCGGACTTGAATGAGTCATTTAAGTTACATAAATTGTTAGATATGTTTTCATTGATCGAAGTCTTTAGATTGTTAGATGTCTTTTCAATCGATTCTTGATTGTCATCCGTGAATTGTTTAACATTATTCTCATAAGTACTTAAATTCGTTGATAAATTCTCAAATATTGATGTAGTTTCTTTATTCCAATGACTAGTCTTGTTAGTTATATTATTAAGATTCTCGTGTAATAAGTTATTTGCAAACTCATTAATTGAACTTTGCATTAAATCTTCAACATTATTATACTCCTTTGAGACCATTTCCTTTAAATGATTGATTAAATTATTCTGTAAATTATGTTGTAAAGTTTTCAACTTAGTTGATACATTATTTTCGATAAACTGACTAATTAAAGGTTTTATATCAATTTTCAATGATTTGATCAAGTGATCATTTAATGATTTATTTATATTAATGATTTGATTGAAATTTTCATTAGTTTGAACTTTAAAGTTTTCAAAATTCTTATCATTTTTGTTCAAATCATTCAATAAGTTTTTTAAATAGCTTGGTAATTTAGACAACGATAAATCGATTGATTTATTGATTTCTTGATAATTGTTGTTGAAATTCATTTTAATTAAGCTAAGATTTTGATTTAATGAACGATTTAAATCGATCAATTGCTTGTTATTCGATTCATTTGCTTTAGATTTATACAATAAATTTGATAATAAGTTAATAGAATTATTAATATTTTCATTTGAGGAATTTATAATCGATTTTAATTGATTTTGATCATTGTTTAAACTTTTGATTTGATCTTTTAAAACAATTTCATTATTTTCAAAGTTTTTAAAATTTTCTTCGTAATTATGCAATTTATCATTCAAATTGTTTAGTTTCAGCTTTAATTCATCGATTTCATTTTTGCTGGAGTTATTCTCTTCAATTAGATTATTGTAGTTTAACTCATTCATATAAATTCCATTTTTATTTCTTGTTGAAATCAAGTCATTATTTAGTTTAATAATTTCGTTTGATAAGTCTTTAATCAAAATTTCTTTCATAATTAGATTAAAATCTTGACCCAATTGAGGTTTGTTTTCAATATTTTTGACTTTTAAAGAATATTCCAATGTTGACAAAGTTTCTTCCATGTTGATTTTGGCTGGTGAGATAGTCGATATCAATAAAGTTTTAGTTTTACCTCCAATTGAATCTTGTAATAATCTTGTTAGTTTTGATTCTCTATAAGGTATATGATTATTTGAGTTAGATCGATTATTCTTATCTGATAATGAAGTAATAACTCTACCTAAAGTTAATAAACTTTGGTTAATAGACCCGGCTTCTTTAGCTCTTTGATTAATAGAACCAGACTTATTGATATTTTCCAGTCCTGCCAAATCAACCAAATTAATCTTAGAATACTTGATTATTTCATCATTATGCTTTTTATACAAGTGAATTGTAAAAATTGTATGTGATCTTGAAGAAAAATTATTTAGTTTTGTACTAGCTATCTTCCTTTTCAATAGACCCTGTTTCAACAAATTAAACCCACTTGATAAATCATTAATATTAATTTCTTTCAAATTCGATATCATTATCGAATTACCATTGCCTAATTTCTTATTTGATATATTAGAATTCCCGTTAGTGTTATTTTCAAAAATTTTCAACATGTTGGACTTATTATTACTATTATCATCTTCATCATTCAATAAGTCCTTTAAATTTTCATTGTATAATTCAATAAAGGAACATTTGATAAGATAATCATCATGGTTTCCTTCTAATTTATTGAATAATTCGTTTATAACTCGGGGTATAATCCCACTATCTTGGTTAATCGTCATTTTTATATCTTCTTTCCTCGGTAAATCGATTTCATTCTTACCACACATTGTATAAGTTTTCCCAGTCCCAGTTTGACCATAGGCTAAGACCGTAACATTGAACCCATTCAAAAAGTCTTTAAACAACGGCGACACCACTTTTCTGAACACTAGGTCTTGATCGGCCAATGGTCCGTACACCTGGTCGAAGTTATAGGTCTTTGAATCGACTGAATTGATGATTTTTTGAGACAATTGGTTGGTTTTATTATGGTTAATGGTGATGGTGGGATGGATGATGGAATAGGTATCTGAGGGTAATTCCACCACCACCTGTGAGTTTGCGTTGATTTCTCGTTCATTTCGTTCTCTGCACCGTACTACCACTTGGATATTCGACATATCTTACGCTTTATGCTTCTCTACAACCTCCAAGCGATCTTTCAAGCTCCCAAATGTTATCTTTAAACAGCGCTAAACACAAAGTTTGTTTACAATTTACAGGCGCGACGCTATTTATTACGTTATACAATGGTGCGGTACCACCACTCCAACGGTGCCGCGGAACTGGTGGTGGTGGTGCCAGTGGCGAGCTCAGTCAAAGAAGTCATCTTCGTCATCACTCAACTGCCTTCTATCGAATACGATTTTTGCATCGTTTTTCTTTTCATCTCTAGCCAACCCATTCAATATCTCAACAATGTCATTTTCATTTAGCTTTTTGGATATTGATCCCATAGATATTAATTTGATAATATAATTTTCAACTGCATCAGCTCTATCAGGTCTAACAATTCTAACTCGACTTAATCTTTCTCTGGCACTCACATCCAACGCTTGGTTAAGCATGGTGATCTTCATGTCATTTTGTTGAGACTGCTGGCCCTTTTGAAGTTCAGCTAATCTAGCTTGCCTTATAGCATCTAATTCCTTATCATCCATTGCAATGTAGAACGAAGAAGAAAACTTTGATTTGGTGAGACTGGAGGTGTACGGGTGCTGGTTCCTTTGGCCAACCGATATGGGTGCACGGGTGTGAAAATGGCCAGTTCAACAACTCAAAGGAATGTAAAGGTATAACAGAAGCTTAGGATGAATGTCTGTGGGTTCCGTTGGACCCAATTGGACCCAAATGGACCCAATGGTTTCCAGGTCCCTGGTTGGGTTCCTGTTTTGTGTGCCAATTGTTCTACCATTTGGTCCCAGTGGGAGCCATAAAAGCTGGACGATTTTCCCTAGTCATTCAAGTGCAATTTTAACCCCAGAGTTTGGCAAGCAAAGGATACGTTTATTGACGGGTAAAAAACATATATACTAGACTATTGTGGATCAATGGTGGCCCATAGGGACCAGTGACGACCGCCACGACCAAATGACCACTTACTTTTTAATTGACTTGATTTCTTCTGATAACTTATCAATAGTTTCCTTTTGTTTGGCAAGTTGTTCTCTTAAAGCCTTCAATTGTTCAGCTTCGTGTTTCTTAACATAGGCGGTTTCTTGGGCTTTTTCTCTGTCACCAAATGCATCGTTAGATGACATTCCATCTTTTGGTGCACTCAATAACACTCTACCACTAGAAATTGTTCTGACACTTTGTCTAATTGATCTTGCTAACATTGTTAATAACGAATCGAATAAATGAACAGAGGAAAAATTCAAGTTCATTGGATAATTTTTATTATGAGAAAATTATATACAGGGGTGTATCCAGCTTGATTTATTCTTCATCGTTGCTTGATGTAGACTTGGGGATAATGCTTGAAACCACCAGCAATCACATGGGGGATCGCTAGATGTTTCTGGAAGGTAAGAAGGATTGGTCTTTATGAACATAAGACAACAACCCACACACTCTTGCTCTTCTTATAGCCATCGATAACCGTTTTTGGTTCTTAGCATTGCACCCGGTGATATCTCTGGGTAAGATTTGGCCTGTGGACGTTAAAAATCTTGATAATATAAATGGCATGGTGTATAAGTCCAAAGGATTGATCCCGCTTCGTTCAAACGGGTCTTTAGACTTCTTATTCACTGGGTATTTTCTCAATCTGTTATCGATATCGATCTGGTTCATAGATAAGTCGAAGGGATCGTACGTGTCAAACGGCTTGAACTTCTTGGTGAATTGGTCATCGATATCCAATGGTGGCTCCAACTTGTCTTGTAACAAACTGGTCATTCCCATCACTCTACTGGTTATATTGGTAGATGTCCTATTTGCGTGTTTGTCTACGTTCCATGATTTTCCCTTCATCTCCGAGGTCGATGGCAACGGCTCGTTCATGAGCCTACGGCTGTGATGCACACACCTTATCCCACTCCTATATATGCTCTTAATCATCTTGCAATTCGACTGCTTTTACTGGTGTTTCTACTGCCGCTACTGCTTCTACCGCTACTGCTTCTACCGCTACTAATCACTTGCGTTTGAATGAAAATTTTTCCTCAGTGGCCGTCGTGCGCGGGCCAGCTCTGGTTGGCAATTTTTTACCCTCAGTAATTGCACCAATAAAACTATCAGTTAGCTGGCGTTGGTAATAAACAGAGATACATTTCTTTGCTAGGTAGGTTATACTTGGACCGGTGTGACACGTTACATTTCGATACAGGGTGTATTTATTGACAGGCTACGTAGTTTTGAAACGAACGTTTGCGCTTAGCTAAACAGAATCCGACTGATATAATTAATCCGTATTGTGGATCACTAGCATTTGACTTGACTGACAGGTTAGACAAAACATCAAACAAGGCCAAACTCGACTAGATTAAGCTGTATCAAGCAAGATTTCACTAGCGAGACATATTTATTCTGCATTAATCCAAATATTCAAAGATGAGTGAGAGAGGACCCGATCAATGGTTGGAACAGATCAAGAAATGTATTGCATTGACAGAAAGCGATATGAAACAGCTATGTGAGTTAGTTAAAGAGTTGTTGATGGAAGAATCAAACATTCAGCCTGTTCATAGCCCGGTAACCGTATGTGGGGATATCCATGGCCAGTTTCATGATTTATTGGAACTATTTAGAATTAGTGGCGGTTTACCAAGTGAAGATAATAATAATAATTTCATCTTTTTAGGTGATTATGTTGATAGAGGGTACTTTTCGTTGGAAACTTTTACTTTGTTAATGGTTTTAAAAGTGAAATATCCTCATAGAGTAACTTTGGTTCGTGGTAATCATGAATCAAGACAAATTACTCAAGTTTATGGGTTTTATGAAGAATGTTTAACTAAATATGGTTCCACAACTGTTTGGAAATATTGTTGTCAAGTATTTGATTTTTTGACCTTAGCTGCTATAGTTGATGGAACCATTTTATGTGTTCATGGTGGTTTATCCCCAGAAATTAGAATGTTGGATCAAATTAGAGTTTTAAGTAGAGCTCAAGAAGTCCCTCATGAGGGTGGGTTCTGTGATTTGGTTTGGTCTGATCCTGATAATGTCGATACTTGGGCTGTTAGTCCAAGAGGTGCAGGTTGGTTATTTGGTTCTAAAGTCAGTAGAGAATTTAATCACATTAATAACTTGAGTTTGATTGCAAGAGCTCATCAATTAGTAATGGAAGGGTTCCGTTATCACTTTAAAGATAAAGATGTGGTAACAGTATGGTCGGCCCCAAATTATTGTTATAGATGTGGGAATGTGGCCAGTGTAATGCAAATAGATGACCATTTACAACCTGATTTTAAAATCTTTTCTGCTGTGCAAGATGGTGATTTGGCTTTGAAATCAAATAACAATAAACAAAATAGAAGTGATTATTTCTTATAGAAATCTTATGGCTTTAATTGCTTAAAAATATTAATTATGAAAAGGTTTTGTTTGTAATATAGATAGATGTTGCCTGTTTTTTGCTTTTACTTGTTTTTGGTTGTACGTTGTTGTTTTTGAAATGATTTGATGATTATGATGAATGTAGTACATTTGTTTAATAATTTTAGTAATTTTAATGTTTATGTCAAACTTTACGGTTTCTCTTAGATTCTCTGAGTTATCATTTGAAGAGTTATCATTTGCAGAGTCATTATTTATTGTTAACTATTTTTAAATATTTTCTTATACAAAGACATTTCACGCCAGTGAATGAATGTAAGATTAGTAGTAATGATTATTGGTAATTTTGCATATGGGAATCAATTTGACCACCATGAGACGGATGTGGCTGTTGATGTTGAGGATCAGCCAAATGATGCATCAAAGGATTGGGGTTGGAGATTTCATGGAACCAAGGATGTTGCAACGCTTGTCTTGCGGTTATTCTTGCTTCCGGTCTCATTTGCAATAAACTATTCAATAAGTTTAATCCCATGGAATCCAAATTTGGAATCAATAATCTTAAGTCTTGAGGAACAAATATTTGCCAATTATTCTTATAGTTTGGATAAGAAGAAACTCCAGGCCAAGTTCTTTCGTTTGGAGTACCCATTAATCTAAAGATCTTCAACAATTGGTCGTCATTGGCTGACCCAGGAAATAAAGGCTTACCAGTACACATTTCAGCAAATATACAACCAGCCGACCAAATATCAATAGAGGTAGTGTAAGCTCTTGAACCTAGCAAGACATCGGGGGCTCTATACCATAAGGTGACCACTTCATTGGAAAAGGTATTGAAAGGTATACCATAAGCTCTAGCCAACCCAAAATCACCTAATTTCAATGCTCCCTTGGTGCTAATTAATAGATTTTGAGGTTTTAAATCACGGTGTAATACTCTATTATCATGACAAAACATTATACCTTTCAATAGTTGAAACATGAACGATTTGACGGTTTTCAAATCCAAAGCTCCTTGGTTCCCGTGGATTTCCATGTACTTTTTCAAATCTTTGTCCATGAATTCAAACACCAACGTCAACTTATTCTCAGTATGAATAACGTCATATAAGGTAACGATATTCTCATAATCCAACTCTTTCATCAACGAAATTTCTCTGATGGCCGTGGATGGCGTTCCTTCCTCTGAATCTAAATTGATCTCTTTCAAAGCAACCAATGCCCCTGTGGCACGGTTTCTACCTTTGTAAACGGTGGCATATGTCCCTTCCCCCAACTTTTCAAGCTGTTGAAACCTGCTTCTGTTAGTATTTCCTCCCAATCTCGTCATCGCAGCGTCCACCCAATCTCAACTCCATGGTGTCCTCCACGAGCCGCGTGGCTATCCAATACATACTGTGAAGATGATCCTACCATCGTTACCGCTATACCTTCAAACCTTTATGGCTTTCTCCTTAACGTTTGAACGAAAAATTAGAGTGAGAAATGTAGCGGCACGTCCAGATTTTGTACTATTGACTACGTACTGCGCTGGCACGGTGGCCACAGAGATTGGCAGGCCGAAATGGGCTGGTGGTCAGTGGTCTCTGGGAGGTTTCTTCATTAGATGAATGGAGTTCTCTACCCATGCATCGGCACCGCCTTCCTTGGCTAAAATGTCTTGAACTCTACTCTCAAATGCTTCGGTTGTGTCATCTTTGAACTTAGAATGCTTATTGAATCCAATAATCGCTGCATTTCTTGTACTTGGGATTCTTAACGACTCCTTCTCAACTATCCATCCCATCTGCCTAGATAGCTCTTCAACATGGTCGACTAACGCACCATATGCCGATGCTTGTCCAGTTAGGCCATTCCCCTTTTTCATTGTATACCTTTTCTTCGATCCTGATAGGCCATGGGAACAACATGGTATAACAATGAATGGGAATCCTAAGAGTGGGATCCAGCACGTCAATTCATCCGAATGGTTACCTATTATAAACGTATTTGGAGCAAACTCATCGGTGGTTGACACATAATCATAATTGACGAGTTTCAGTGACGCATGGTATGTCATTAAGCTCGAATCATTGATGTCAGGGATTTGAAAATACTTCTCTTTAGAAGTTGATGATCTTAACAAAATACTTGGTATGATTATCTTCTCTGATAACTTATCACGAGTCTCTTTAGGATAAACTAACCATGATTTCCGTTGTCTAGCATCGATACCTCTTCCCTTATATCCTTCCATGTGTAAAATATAAACCAATAGTCCATTCCCACAACCTAAATCCATAAATTCAAAGCTCTCAGCACTATCATATCTAAGAATCCATAGTTCAATTAAAAAGGCTGCAATTGCCAAATCTTCAAAGACATGTTTCTTAGGATCGGTCTTTTCACACCATTGGTTGACTAATTCGGAAGAATACTTCTTTTTCAAGCTAATATACCGATTCTGAAACGCTTCTTTAGGTACTACAACATCATGAATCACTCGCTTCTCATATCCATCCTTTGTACCTTGCGAATGCTTACATGAGGTCTGGATCAACCTTTGTGCAATTCGTATTGATCTATCATTGGAGTCCAAGGCTCTTAAAGCCTGACTTTGGGCTGCCACCTCGTAGTTGAAGGGCAAATAATGAATAGAGAGCTTACTCTCATGATACAAAATGGCGATTCCATAAACTGGTGGTAGATAGAATGGAGTTTCTTCATCGTCCTTAATATGAGGTATATATACCACCAAGATCAGCTGGTCCGAATCATCGGATAGTATCACCGAAGTCTGGTTAATTATATGGTCTTTGAAGGGATTTCTAGGGATTATTCTCCTAACAACCTCTCGTTTAGGACTGAACCGAATTTCACTAGTATTTAATGGAATATTTCTTAGCTCAACATCATCATAGTTTCTGTATAACAATTCATCGGTTTCTGATTGTCCAGGAAATTCAGGCAAACTGCCTATGTTTTTACTAACAAACTTGGTATCTCCCTTTTGGGGGTCAAATATATTCTCTTTTAGAATGTCAGCTCTCATTATCACGGTGGAATTAATATTAGGTTCCTTGATGATGTTTGACATGGCGCTTTCATAGTGACTGCCACTAAATTCCACCTCGGTCTCATAAATCGGGACCCATGGATCTCCAAGAATAGATTTTTGGTCTATTATCAGTTTTATTGCTGTTTCTCCTCTTTTCCCTCTCTTCTTCATGTCTATGTGCCACCTTCAGTGTCTTCACTCGCTTGACCTTTAACGTATTGGAGTGAAAAATTTCGATGAGGTTTTTTTCGTACTGTTTTCTGCTATTGAAGCTGCAAAAAACCACGTCAAAGTCATATATTTCTATTTACAAAACACTTAGAGGACCGACATGCACAAGAGATGGCTTGGGTTATAAGTCGATGAAATATGCTTCGCTTACTTCCGTGAGCTTATGCTTCTTGTAGCAATAATGGCATTTAAAGATTTCGGAGCCTCTCTTTGACAATTGCCAAATACTTTCTTTCAATGCTACATGCTGACAGTATTTCAAAACAACCACTGGATTGTGCATGGTTTTGGCCAACTCTTCATTCTTATGGATCTCGAGTTTTTGCCTTTTGGTTTTCTTCTCTGTTTCGGTGATTTCATTAATCGTTAATGGTATAAGTTGTTCTTTAGAAACCGGACAAATGAAAATCGGATGGTACTTGAATAGAAACCGGTTTGGGTCTGGTAGTTGGAACGGCAAGTCAAATGAATATGGGGCAATTAAATTGTAATTATTGTGACTGACCTCTGTTCCGTTACCGTTATTACTATGGTGAATATTGATATCTTTATTATCTACTGGGTCATCCAAATTAGGACGTTCGTCTGCCGTCAATGATATACTAACTCTGCTTAACCGTCTTTGGATCTTATTGTATTTATAAAAACTTGGTAAGTTTATAAACCCTGCCAATATACTTTGGAATAGTGATGAATCATTCGACAAATTCATATCTTTACAGTAATATGATATGAATTCATTAGATAAGTTCTGGAAGATATATTGACTATCATGAATATTTTCAAAGCTATCAAGGATATCTTTGACGAATCTGGACTCACTATTGTTTCTAGACGATGACCCTTCTTGATCTTTTGTGAACGATATTTTCATTTTATTGCTAAATTCAGAAAGCAAATTAATCATGTGTTTTCTAGCGTAATCGTCTGGATTAGATACTTCAAAATCATCCAGCGTCTTAAATAATAATAAAGTCATTAACGGTGACAATTCATGCAAATAATTCTTAAAGAACCGGGGGAAGTTTTCCTTTGAATAAAGGTAAGCTTCCAATGCACTATCGAGACTAAATTGATTCTCTGATTTTGATCCATTTAATAATATTGTAAATTGCAACATATGGAATTTAAACTCAATTTCTTCAAACTTAAGCGGATGGGGGTCCTTGCTTAAGCCCACATTATTAGTAACATTCTCATTATATTTATCTTTAAACCATTGTAATGGTTTAGTCAAATCATGTCTCACTATAAGGTCATCGACAATTTCATTAAGGAGCTTGAATTGCCTAAGCAAATTCGAGTCTATTTCAAAATTTTGGTCTGTTCCCATTGCTTCTACCATATCTTTAATTATATCACTCTGACCTATCTTCAATAGATGCAAAATGATTGCTTTAGTCAATTCTTGTTGGTTTTCCTTTTTCACATCTCTTAAGGCCAATTCGTCATTGTTCAATGATTGCTTTGTATCTTTCATATATTCGATAGGGATACTATCTAAATTTAATGGGAATGTGTAAGCATCATCCAAATCAATATTATATTTTGGATTAGACAATATATTCTTCAGAAACCTATTGATCTGGGTATTGTAGCTCTTCAACGATCCAATTGAACTTTTGTACCAGTGGTCCATGTTATCCAACAGTTTCAATTCGATGCTACCTGGTTTGATGGTACTTGCATCGTTTGCAACCCCTTCCAGACCCAGTGCGGTGTCTAGTTCTAGTTCCAGTTCTCGTTGTATGGCTTGTTCCATGCTCTTTTCCAACCCTTTCAATTGCAGCAAAAACTCATCAGTGCCGTCCACTAACTGCCTGAGGTTTGCATCTCCGGATGTGGTCAATAACTCTAGCTCATTGGATAACCCGTCCAACAAAACCGTACTCATTGTGTTATCGTTAGTATGACCCCTAAAGATCGTTTAGTGCGATGTAGAGACATTTGGTTACTACGTGATGCAAGAGTTACTACGATGGACTACAGAGTGACCTGGTTGACTACTGACTACAGAGTGACCTGATTGACTACTGGTGATTGACTAAAGAGTGACGGGTGGTGACCGGCGACTGACCGCCGACTACTGACAGGCCAAAGAATAGTAATAGTATGTTTCAAGCTGTTTATGTTACCTAGGCTATAGACTGTTTGGCTATTTACTAGACTGTTTGGCCATTTAGTGGCTATCCACAGTCACTACTCTGACAATGCAGTGGCTACTCACAGTGAACTTATCATTTCTGTAGATTAATGTGAATAGCCCGTGATAGCGATAGTGATAGCGATAGCGACACATATATTCAAATGTTATATATCTAAATAATCTGCCTTAACCAAAAGTTCCAACGCCAAATGAGTGGGGATATTGAATTCTGGTATATTACCTGTCTCTGCCTGCTCTCTATACTTATAATGATAATAAAGATACTCAACTATGCATTCCAAGATGTCTCCATCCATATCTAGGTTGATCTGTCCCGTCTTACTTTCTTCAAACCCTTGGGTGTTTTTTAAAACCGTCGAGATCAGGGCCACCTCTTTCAGTATTATGAACTTGTGTTGATCTGCTGATACTAGCGTCACAAACTCTTCAGTATCCTTTATCGAATTCATCGTACCAACTGCTACCAAACGTATTGGTACCAAACGTATTGGAAGTTTTGTTGAATCGCGAGTTTTGAATCGTTTGAGAAGAAGCATTAGCCGCCCTGGAAACACCGCTAAAGGACTAAATCATGACGTCGAATCCAAGCTTGGGATGGCAGAAGATTCAGGATGTGTACTACAGCTTACGGCCCTGTTATGACACTTTGAATTGGTCAATTGGCAATCTTTATTCGGATTATAAGCTTAGAATATCCACAAATAGTACGTTAATAGCGCTATCGTCCAAATATGCCCCACATCCAAGTCTAATTGAGATTTATTCGATAAGTGGTAATAAAATCTGGTCTATTATCTTTAATAGTACTCCAACCGAACATATAATCGATTATTCGTTCAGAAATGAAGATTTGTACGTTGTTTTAAGTGATCAGAGATTTAGACACTATAGAGACTTGAAGGGTAATTTCAATGAGTACTACTATACAAAAGATTTGATCAAGTTGGATGACTTTGGTGATTCGAATTCAAATGTGCTTCTACGCAGAGAACTAAATGCTCTGGATGTACAAAGAAGTCAGGTCATAACTAACCTCGAAAACCACCAACTTGAAGAGATATTTCAAGTGCTTGAGGTCCACATATGGGGGAAGTTTCTCTTCCTTAGGCTAACTAATAGATTCATAATCACCGATCTTGATAACTATAAAAACTACGAAATCCCTGTGTCTGACTACCTTGCAAAGAAGATCAATTGTCTAACTTTGGCTCAATTGAACCAAAATGGATTGGGGGTGGTCCTATGTTATGACAATACTACCGTATCCTTGAATATCGATTTGAACTCAAGCAGTTATGAAGTGATAGATTATGGTTTGACGGATGGGCCCTTTACAATGGTCACAGTGTCACCTAACGGGCAATTGATAGCATTGTTGAATCCGGAAGTTTCAACTATTTTTGTAATCAACAATAATTTCACCCAAGTATTGTTGGAGTATGATACTTCAAATGATTCAAGTTTGCCTTATCAAATCGAATGGTGTGGTAATGATGCAATTGTTTTATCCCTAAGAGATGAAATCAAGTTAATTGGACCTGGCCAAGCTTCAATATCGTTCTTTTATGACGTGATTGAAGAAGACCTCGACTTTGATGCTGTTTTAAAAGGAAGTGGTAATGACGAACTTTCATTTACAATTTCTATCCTAAAAACTGAACCAGATGGTCTTAAAATTTTGTCTACAAATAAATTGGAATTTTTATCAAGAGTTCCAACTCCTAATATCAATTTGTATCAAATCGGCTCATCCCATCCAACTAGTATACTTCTCGACTCAATTGATAAATTGTCTCAACATTCGTCAAAAGCTGATGCTAATATTTCATTATTAAAATCTGATAAACTGCTAATGGATGCCATGAGTGAATCTCTTGACGCTGCTTTATATGAATTCAGTCCTTACTGGCAAAAAAAGATCCTACTGTCTGTATCCTTTGGTAAAGCCTATTGCGATGAATATTATAATGCTGAAAAATATCTAAAGGTAGTTAATACTTTAAAAGCTTTGAATCAATTGAGATCGTCGGACATTTCAATATTCTTAACTTCAGCAGAAATTGACCTGATAGGTTGGAAAACTATTATTGAGATGCTATTAAAAAGAGATCAATACTTACTAGCGGTGAAAATAATTTCATTGTTAGACCTTGAACACTTAAAAGATCAAATTTATATCCATTGGTGTTGTTATAAAATAAAAAAAGAAATTGATATGGAAGATTTTGAATTGTTTAAAGTCATTTCTGATAAGTTAATTTCTGCAAGAGATTCAATTGATAATTCCAAAAGAAACTACTTGTCTGCATCTGAAATTTCAGAAATTGCTTATGAAGAAGGAAGAGCTGACTTATGCAAACTATTGATTAACCTAGAACCTTCAATTGTTAAAAAGGTAGAACAATACTTAAAATTTGATGAATTGGAGTTAGCATTAATCAAATCATTTCAATCTGGTGAGTACGATTTAGCGAAACTAATCTTAATCCATTTACATGATACTTTATCAGTGTCCCAATTTTTCAAAATCTTACACCAAAATGAACAAAAAAGAATAATAGATACCTCCGTAGAAGCAATTAGCCCTCAAACAATCAATGAAAGTGAAGGTTTGTTTGTAAATGGTGATTTAGTGGAAAACTTTTGGATACATAGTATTGGTAAACATGATAGTAAGATGTTGGAGAAGTATTTCAAGCAAGAAGATATGAGAATTGAGTTGGCGATTGAAAAATTTAAACAATTTGTTAAACAGTCTAAGAATAATCAACAACTGTTGATCTCACCAGATCTGACCTATTATGAAGATTATAAACTGAAATTATTGAAGTTACTGAGTCATTCCGGTGATAGGAAGAATTCTAAATATTATCAATTAGAAATTGATGTTCTTGAGTTAAGAAAAAAACTTTCTGATACTTACCAGACAGACTTTTCAAGTAGTACAACATTAACTCAAATATTGACTAAATTGACTGAAATGCACCAACTTAAACAAGCTTCAAGGGTGGTAAGAGATTTCAAAATTTCCCAAGAAAAGTTCTGGCACATTGTATTGGAAACATATGCTAAACATAAGGAATTCGAAAGATTACATCAATTCATCACATCATCTTCATCTGACAAGAACAATTTAAAATCTCCAATTGACTTTCAGATTATTGTGGAAACTTGTTTGGCTTACAAGGGACCTACAGATTATATTTCAATTTATATTAGTAATTGTGTGGACCTTCATTATTCTGAAAAAATTGAAATGTTTATACGAAATGATGATTTGATTCTGGCTGCTAATGAAGCATACAGATACAAAGATATAGAATTCTTGAGATCAATTTTAGATAGAGCTAACAAATTGGCTAATGATTCCACGATTCAATCAATCAAGACCTTGATTGTGAAATTAGGTTATTAATGTACATTTTTCTACTTAGCCCATAATCATTTTCTAAAAATCCCGTCTTTAATCGTTCCACAGCTTCTACCTTCTTCCCCTGTTAGCCATGAAGGCATTTTAGAAGGATCCAATATAATTTGTTTGTCGTTAGTGGAACGTACTGAAAGTTCATGGAGCCCAGCAAACACATCGTTCCCTGATAACTTCAAGGTTATGGAAGAATAATCATCTTCGGTTCGATTGAGTTTCTCTTGGATTAAGAACTCGGCAGATTGGATTGGAGCAATGGAGGAATATTCATTCTTAGTCATTAAAGCTTCGTCATCGTCATCTTCATCTTTTGAAACTTCTAGTTTTCTTCTTTTACTTGAGGTGTCTATATCATCGAATAGCTGTTCAGATTTGAGTTGACCATCTACTGATCCTTTGAATCTAAGATTGGCTATAAGCTTTAGTTTATTCATCGAAGCTACCTCTTCACTGATGTTTTCCTTGTCTTCGATACTCTCAGGTTTATTCAATGCTTTATGCTTGGTAATTTCACCTAAGGGGGATGTATCGATTGTTGAATCGGCGTATGGAGTCCAAGGGCCCAAACTATTTCCAAATCTTGAATTTCCGTGTAAGATATGCATAGCTTCCAAAGACTTTACAGGGTTTTGTTTTGGATCTGTTACAATAGACAACAAATTATTTGGTCTTTGAGGCAAGTTTCGTTGTACCACTTGCATGATTATATCGGTAACCAAATCGGAACCAGTAAGATGAATAATGTACGGAGACCCAATGGGTATTGCCAAGAAATAAGCCCTGTTGGAAGCTATATGAGGTCTGTTTGAAGTTCTTGAAGTTGACACAGCTTGGAGATCAAATACTTGAATTCTGATGATGATAAGGGGTAATCTTGGGTGACGACAAACATAGATATGTGTCATGAAGATCACGCTTAAGTCTTTGGCCAACGTATCAAGGAATCGTTTAGGTTCCAACAGAATCGGGACTTCTTTGCCTCTTGAATCTTTCACAATTGACAGGATCCACGAGTAACAATTCGGTTTATCAACAATCAATTGACAGTCCAATTGGGATAATTGAAGCAAATTTAGACCATTGGACCAGAACTCAAAGAGGATTTTGTCTATTATCTTACGTTTGGGGACTTTTTCGGTGGTGAACTTATCTGCCTCTGCCAACACCAATTTATTCCATTGACGTTGTTGGAGATCTTGTTTATTTAGATGCGGTTGGGTGTTTACGATTCGGGGCCATTTGCTAGCCAACGCAACTAGAATCTGCCGGGGAAGCCTCTGCAATACGTTCACCAGCACCTTGGGCTCCAATACTGGAATATACGTGTTTGGAAGTATGTTTTTCTTAAATCTGTCCACCATCTTACCTTTCCTACTGCCTTCTAGCTACCTTCAATTGGCGTCGCGCTGTTGACGTTTTCCCACGAAATCTCCCCCAGGTGTCAGGCCGAAGCCAGGCCGAGCTCTCGCGCTAAAATGAGATGGAATCTTCCTGTATGTCATCTCATCACTTGTACATTTTTCACTTCAATTTTTCTTTCACTTTAAGCAGTACGATAAGATGTCAGAAACAGAAAGGACAAGCAGTGCCAGAAGTGCCAGCAGTGCCAGCAGTGCCAGCAGTGCCAGCAACAGTGTTAGTGAGGACGGGTTAGACAGAAAGACATTATTTGTTCGTTCGATCCCATTTGAAGCCACATCACAAGAGTTATCAGAATATTTTTCCCAGTTTGTGCCTGTTAAACATGCAGTCATAGTCACCGACAATAGCCAACAGTCAAGAGGGTTTGGGTTTGTGTCATTCACCTTGGAAGACGACACGTTGACTGCTTTGGTTGAGTCAAAGAAAGCCAAGTTCAAGGGCCGTTTATTGAGGGTAGACGTTGCTAAAAGAAGAGATCGTAAAGAAACTGACAAGGCTCCAGGAAGTTATAAAAAAGATATAGCACCGGTTGAGAAAAGAAGAGCTCGTTTGATTGTTCGTAACTTACCATGGTCATGTAAGAAACCAGAAGAATTAAAAAAGTTGTTTTCCAAATATGGGGCTGTTTTTGATGCATATATTCCAAAGAAGAAAAATGGTCAAATGCTTGGATTTGCATTTGTTATTATGAAGAAGACTTCTGCAGCTGAAAGAGCAGTGAAAGAATCTGTAGGTTTGAAAATCGACGATAGAGAAGTTGCGGTTGATTTGGCCATCGAAAAGTCTAAATGGGAACAAGTTCGTGAAGAAGACAAAGTAGAAACTGAAGATGAGGAAGAAGCTGGTGAAAGTATGGAAAATGATGATAAATCCGGGGAAGAAGATGAAGATGAAGACGATGAAGACGAAGACGAAGATGAAGGAGATCTCAAGGAAATCGATTCATTGAACGAATTAAAGGATGATGCTGAATTAGAAGATTCAGTGGAGCCAGAGGAACCAGCAGAGCCAGAAGCACCAAAGGTTAAAAAGAACAAACAAGAGGCATTTTCTGTGTTTCTCAGAAATATACCCTATGATACAACTGCTGAAGGCTTGAAAGAACATTTTGAAAAGTTTGGTCCCGTCAAATACGCTTTGCCAGTGTTAGATCGTGATACTGGGTTGGCTAAGGGATCAGCATTCGTTGCATTTTTCAAAGAATCGTCGTATAATAAATGTTTAGATAATGCTCCCAAAGTTGATAGTGCCACTTTGTTGATTGCAGATGACGTTTCCCCTGAATATGTTTTTGAAGGAAGAGTATTGAATATTTCGAGTGCAGTAGATAGGAAATCCGCCAATATCTTAGCTGAACGTAATACCAACAAAAGAAAGGAAGCTTTAGGAAAAGAAACTGGTGATAGAGATAGAAGAAACTTATTCTTATTAAATGAAGGTAGGATCACTGAAAATTCTAAATTGGCCCAGTATATATCAAAAACTGATATGGAAATGAGAGAGAAGTCATATAAGTTAAGAGCCCAACAGTTGAATAAGAATCCATCGTTACATTTGTCATTGACCAGATTGGCCATTAGAAATCTTCCAAGGTCAATGAATAACAAATCCTTAAAAGCATTAGGACGTAAAGCTGTAGTTCAATTTGCAACTGATGTCAAAAATGAAGATAGACAACCGTTATCAAAGGAAGAAATCAACAGATCAGTCAAATTCAAACATGAAAATGGAGAGGCAGAAGAATTAAAGTCCAATAAGTCCAAAAACGCAGGGGTAGTGAAGCAAGCCATTGTTATTATGGAAGTCAAAGGATCAGGAGAAACCGGTAGAAGTAGAGGATATGGATTTATTGAATTTAGAGATCATAAGTCAGCATTGATGGGGTTGAGATGGTTGAATGCCCACGAAGTCATTCCCCAAGAAATCTTGGAAGGCTTGACTGAAGAAGAACAGAAAGTGGCTGAATTAACAGGGTTATCAAAGAGAAGGTTAATCGCCGAATTTGCGGTGGAAAATGCCCAAGTTGTTAAAAGAAGAAAGGATAAAGTGTTCCAATCTCGTTCGAAGAACAGCGATAAAGATGGCGATAAAAAGGCTTATCGTAAACGTAACAGAGATGATGACGACAATAATGACGATAAACTGAAGTCTAAGAAACATAGGCCCAATAGAAAGGGTAATATGAACAAAGGTCCTAAAACAACTCAACCAAGTAATCAAACTGAGAAGCCAGATACGGCTGATAACATCAAAAGAATCATTGGTAAGAAACGTAAGCAAAGAAAGAACAAAAAGTAGGAACATAGCATCACAATACATACTTATCCTCGTCTCGTCTCTGTCTCTGAGGTGATACACCAACATGACACACTAGCTCTACTCTAACACCACACTCTAACACCACACTCTAACACCACACTCAATCACTAACACTCAATCACTAACACTCGAACACCCACGCTCGACCAGGTCTCAACTCTCGATTCCTGTCAAATCACTAACAAATAAACCTCATTTTGTGTAAGTGTTTGCGTTTCAAAATTTTCTTCACAACTTCAACTTCTTTTGTATTGGTTGGATATTGGCATTGTAAAGCATAGAGGCAGAGCAGACCTGAGACACGTAGGTCCAGAACAGACGATACAGCAGACTAGACGCACTGGACGACTAGAAGACGTGACAGACTGAGCAGACTGAGCAGACTGACTTCAATAGCCGCCAACACAGACCTGAGACGTGTAGACTATACGTGACAAACAGGGACAAACCGCCAGGCCTGAGCACAGAACCGGCAGACGAAGATGGTTTTGTATAAGAGAAAACAGGTCCAAGTGACGGTCCCTAAACATGTCCCAGCAGACATGGACACAGAAGTATACTATATTCCCCAGACCAAAGAATGGTTTGTTGAATATGAACAGTATCTTGCCAGAATGGACTATTACCATCGAAGAAAGTTCGTATGTGAAATCACCGGTAATTCATGTTTGACTTTCTTTGAAGCTTTAGAAAGTGAAATAAAAGAGATAAAAGACGTTGAAACCAACTTTCCTGATGCTTTAAAGATCCATATTCTAAGATTTCTTCAGTTTAATCGTATCACCAGATTGGATCAATTGGTCGATAGTGTTTACCTGAAGTTTAAAAACAATTATTTCCCTGGTGAAAATGTGTTACTAAAAGGTTTAAATATAGATTCGGGTATTGGTGAAATAGCAAATATTAAACAAAAGGGTGTTATAAGAGAAAAGGTCGAAATGGCCAATAAGCCAACCTCCTATTTGGTAGTAAGAAATTCGGACCAAAAGGAAGCAATTACAACCAATGACAAGATTTCAAGAGATAGAAACCATTTCACTAAATGGCTAGTTAAGACTTTTATTAAGTTAACAATGACCAGATCTCATAAGATTGGGGCTCCTTGGGTCTTGAAGAATAGGTTTGCTAAGAAGTATAAGATATCCCAAGAATATCCAAGAGATTTGAAGCAATTTGAATCTTCAACTAATACCGCTGATGATTTGGATCCAACTCTGATTCGTCATTTTGCAACTCCTGAACCTACCACTAATAAGAGAATTCGAAGTACTTTAAGTGAAACCGCAAACAACATTAATAATTCTACTAAAGGTTCAAATTCATCGAATAAAAAGAGTAAAACTCCTGTTCCTAAACTAAATGATAAAAGTAAACAAGGTTCCCCATTGGCCTTTAAGCCAAATGTTAATAATAGCTCATCGAACTTAAAGCAACCCATGATATTTGTTAATGAAAAACCTCCTAAAGAAATCAAACCCAAGAAGTTCTTACCACATTATTTACCATTCCATCTAAGGAAAGAGGCAAACTTCCTCGATGAAGGTGTTAATGCTGATAGACCTGGCTCAATAGCTTCATTGCTGGCCCTAGGTATACCACCAACGAAGAAGAACATGAAGCCTGACTTGGAGATCAAATTCGATATTCAAAATTCAAGACCGGTGGGAAAGAAACTTAAATTACCAGATAATGCTAAGAAAACCAATGATACCTTAATGGTCTTGGTAACTAAGAAATCAAACCTAGTAAAACAACAAGAAGCAGATGGTGAAAATAATGGTATCAAAAATGAAAACGATATGACGGTTGAAGTCAACCTGGAATCCGAGAAGGAGGAGGATGGTGAAGAATTAGGTGAGGATCTATTAGCCATCGATAAAGAGACGGTATCGAAGGATCATCTTACCAATATACAAGAAGCATTACAATCATGGATATTCTTGAATATTTATCATACACCATTATCCATAGATACATTTACCTTTGACGATTTCTTATATGCAATGGGATGGAATGAACAACAATATAATGATATCGGTAGATGTGAATTACTTGATGAAATATGGTGCAGTATTTTAGGAGCTATAGTCTCCAATAAAATACCAAAGAATGATGAGGTTAAGGCTTACAAAAGCAGAGATGAAATCTTTGGACTACAAGTCAAAATACCTTCAAAAGTATCATATATAAACCCTATCAAGTCGGATAAAGATGAAGACCCAATTAACGGATCGGAAAGTGAGTCTGAAACTGAAAATGGAAATATCAAGACTTTGGGAAGTGATGAAGAGTCCGAATCAGAAAGTGACACTAAGAGGCCAAATAAATCTGGCCGTTCACAAGTCAAGGAAGAGTCTGCTGAAGAAGGCGATGATGAACAAGAAGTTGAAGAAAACGAAGACGAAGATGATGAAGAGGATGAAGATGAAGATAACGAGGATGAAGATGATGACGAGGTTGGGATGGAAGAAGACGAAGATAGAGAACATAATGCATACCAAACTATGAATCATCGTGGTACTCCATGGCATGATAGATTACGTAAACGTAATTTCAGGGATGGTAATTGGCAAACCATTGTTTTGGGAGTATTGTCATTAGTAGAGCATGTCGATAAATATCAACAAACTATCGAAAAGGTTTACAAAATATTAGCACCTATTGATGAACAACCAACTGCAACAACTGCACTTCACCAATTTTATCAAAAAATGGACATCAATTTGAGGTTGTCCACCTTAAGTATTTTATGTGAATTACTTGGAACTAGTGATTTAGTAAGAAGTTATATTGATAAAAGTTTAGAAAATTCGACTAATTTGAGGAGAAAAAGGTTGGACAATATCAAAGATTATAGACTAGCAGCTGATAAAGCCCAAGTCATTCAAAATAGTATAAATGAAAAGTTCTTACAGTTAAGCAACGAAGAAGTGACGGAAGAAAGTTTGAAAAAAAGACCGAGAGTTAACTTCAATTCACATGAGATGTCCGATGAAGAAAAGCCCTTTGCCGAATCTAACAAGGATTTTGCTAACCTTATTGAAGAGCGTACGGCAGTTTTGGTTCAAATCGATGAATTGAAAAAAGAGAAAAAATCATTTGAAAGACAGTTGGTTGAATTGGATTGTCAAAGGGTTCGTTGTCTAGGTAAAGACAGGTTGTATAATAGATATTGGTGGTTTGAAAATAATGGATTGCCTACATTACATGGTAGTGCTGAAGGGGAAGATGAAAACGACGATGAAAAAGAAAAAGAAAAGGATGAAGAAGACGATGAAGATAATGATGAGCCAATGGAAGAGACTTATTTGATGGGTAAACTATGGATCCAAGGACCGTCAGCCGATGATGTTGCAATTCATCTAAAGTGTGAAGATTTCAATAATTATGAGAATGATTCACCAGAGGCAGCTATAAATAAAAAGAAACTAGATGAAAGCTCCGAGTATAATGAGTTGTTCTTTGATGAATTGCCCCAAGAATTCAAACAATTGACTTCAGAGAAATTTGGGGTTGTTTTTGATGACCGTACAATTAAAATACGTTCTAATCTCGGAGAAGAAGTTGTAGTTAATGGACAAGGTGAATTAACAAGTGACCTGGTTGTTAACACGCTATCCGCTATTCAAAGAAAGCTAATCGAAGAATGCCCAGATCCCCTTTTCAATGGTAAAAATTGGAGGTACTTTGATAGCACCGAAGATGTCGATAATATAATAAAATGGCTTAATCCTTATGGTGTCAGAGAATCTCAGCTAAAAAAAGAATTATTTGCAGTTAAAGACGCTATTTTCTATAGTATTGAAGCTAGAAATAAAGCTTTCGCCAATAAAGAAAGAATAGAAGAACAAAACAAAATCAATGGCCAAATCGAAAAGATTGATGAAAGACTCGATAACTATCAGAAATATGAAGAGGAGGAAGAAAACAATGAAGACGATGATGTGATTGAGATTCGAAATGGAAGAAAGAGAAACTTGAGAACTAAGCAGAAGACTCCAAGCAACCAAGTCAAGCGTCAAAAGAAGACATATGAAGATATTCTTAAGTACGGGACAGAAATTGAATTACTAAAACTAAAGGAAGATTTGAATGAAACTTTGAAAGAAGCTTCAAAACCTGTTGAATTAATTAGAGTATCAGAATGGGTCAACTCCACTGCAATTGAGAATTGGGATAAAACTCTCTACGATGGAGGTGACAAAGCAAAAGCCAAATCCAGGAAATGAAAATAGAACAATCAAAACAGTAATATTATGTAATTTTATATTGTACACGTATAATCGTATATATTCTTTTTATAAATATATTTATATCATCAGTTAATGTCTTCTTTTATTTGAATCATAAAAATCATCATTTTTCCTCTTGTTTCTAGCCAATTTAGCTAATTCTTTCAATTTTAGCTCTTTATCCTGTTTAGATTTCTCTGCTTGTTGTCTTCTTAGTTCATTTCGTACTTTAATATCATTTCTTGCCTTTTTGTCTGCATCTTCTAGGGCTGAAGATAAATCGGACAATTTTTTCAAGTTTATTTCAGGAGTTTCATTCGATGTTGAAGCAATCATTCTCTTGTCTAAAGATATGGTAAATCCTTGGTTATTCTTCCAATTTGAAATCGAGGAGGGTATTTTCCATTTATCTTGATCTTCCTTGGTTAGTTTGGGGGTTTCGGTCTTCTTTAAAATCGGTGGCGGTGGTGAAGGTTCTTTATGTCTATTTTTACGTAGTTTGTGTTTAGGTGGCAACATAGGATCCTGGGCATAGTTTTTGATTTGAATCTGTCTTTCTCGACCTCTTCCAGTATCATTTACATCTTTAGTCTGATAGCTTATGTATTCGGATTCGTTCTGATTGCCATTGCCTCCGCCTAGCTTTTCCTCTAAGATTTTATTCATCACTTGTCTTGTTTCATCGATACATTGTTTGATGGAGTCATCGGGACAAGTATCTAGGTGGAATTTGGGGAAGTTGTGCTTCAAATTGGGGTACCGTTTCTTCAAAGGAATGGTGTCTTCGTAGCTGGCATGGAACTTCCGATGACCATTAGAATTAGCCGACGAGATGGTCATGTTGTAATTGAGACTGCCGTCTGAGTTGACATAGTATTTTGATATAGTCTTGCTAGCTGCTTTGGCGTCTTCATTTGCGCCAGCAATATCGATTTCTTTCACTGCCAGCTCGTTTCGACTCGGTAAAACTAGCACTTTTGACCCCAGGTTGCTTTTCTTATCCAAATAAATCGACCTAGAGTAGTCTGAATGCTTGGGCTTAGGTAATAGACTGCTAAACATGGCTCTTCATCTGTATATATATTGAGATGCTCCCTATAAAAAGTTTGATAAAAAATGCGACACACATAAACTAAAAGATTCCTAACTTCTGGCACAACTGGAAGATTTTCATGGCTAATTTGTTCTGTTTTGGTTGTTCTGCCAGATTAGCATCTACCAAAGAATAATAGTTTGGAACTTTGAATTTGACAAGTTTTTTGAAAGTTTCAAACACAAAATTGCTCAACAACTGTTGGAATTCGAGGGTGATTGTGGCATCGACCTTTGGGTTATGATTGGAAGATTTGAGGTCTTGCAATAAGTCTGGGAAATCAGACAAAACGGCATACTCCCTAATTGCAGCAAGCTTGCACACTTTCACAAAATATTCATATTGGTAAGAATTATTGACTGTCCAAGTATAAAGCGCTAAATCTTCCAATTTGGCAAACGGCATGAACTTATCTAAGAATCCTCTGGACCAAGTCAGTAAGTATAAAAGGGAAACCCCTGTAAACTTATATAGATATCTTTCTTTGCCATAAACTTGATCTAAGAAATGATTATAATTGACATAATTTATTGAGGCTTGCCAACTACCTGAGATATGGAAGATGTTAAACTTTTCAGTGATTTTATTATCCACATACAATTGTTGGAAATAGTCACTTTGATTAAGGTACTTTATAAAGTCCAATTCCCAGATTCCAAATTGCAATTTGGGCAACCAATAGTTTATATCATTGTTGACGTCCAAAAGCTCTTCAATTATATATTCCATAATAACTGGTCGATTGGCAGTTTTGATATCTAACATTATAGTATGGACATTGATATTATTAGGATCTAAAGTAACAAACCAATTCAACATATGTTTAAACGTCAAAAACTTGTCCCCAGTTTCCTTATTGACCAAGTCTTTCAAATCTTCCTGATATGAAGAATTTGGAATGAAGAAGTTGCTTTCTTCGCCGTCTGGTAAATCATAAATCCTTTTGGTATAAGCATCGTGTGAAATAACCAAGACGTTATCAGAAGTCAAATATAAATCGGTCTCAATATTGGTTGCTCCAGTCTCATAGCATTTATTGAACCCCAACATGGTATTCTCTGGGTATTTACCCTTGAACCCTCTGTGGCCTGAAATAATAGGCAATCCTACTTCCATCATTGTCTCTATCTATCCTTGTTTCTATATGTCTTGTCTTGTCAAGTAACGTTCTAAGTTAAGCTAATAGTGATCTTCAATCTGTTTGCTATACACCTGTAAGTTGAATCTTCCTGAGCTATAATACGACACAAGTTTGTCTCTAGTATGTCTTCACGCTAAGAACCTTTAAACTTTCCTATATCATGAGGATCCCCTTATTTATAAGACTTAATAATGTATGGCTGTGAAGGCACGTTGCAAGTGTATGTCTGGAGACTCCAATCTCATTTGGGTGACGCGGAAGTGTGATCCAGTTTATGTTCCGAGCCTCCTTTGGGTGCAAATTTCCGCGGCCGAGCAGCCACAGCACCACCGCTACACCACTGCACCACGGCTCTACGGCTTCACTGTGCCAAACCGAGACAAGAGAACACTGCTTGAATTTCTATTACTAAAATACAACTAAAGTTTAGATTTATCGGCTTGATCAATAACCATTTTGATCAAATGAAATGCTATACTTTCAGAGAATGGTATAAATATCCCATCTGGATTATCATCAGAATTATTCATGCCCAAGTCTGGATAAACCAAATTTTTAATAAACTTACTATCGAACCATTTTGCATCTTCTAATTCATTGTCATGGCCCAAATCAATGATTTCATTTTCTCCATTGAAATCAACTTCAGCTATACATCCAATCATTAGATTCCCTGGGAATGGCCATGGTTGAGTCATTACTATATTGATTTTTGAACAAGCTACTCCAGTCTCCTCCCAAATTTCTCTTTTGGTTGCAACTTCAACACTCTCACTTGGTTCCATGAATCCTGATGTGCATGAATACATGTTGGCTATTTTGAATCTTTTACTTAGCGATAACAAAATCTTAGATCGATCAGTATTAGTTACAGCTGTAATAATAACTGCATCAGTTCTTGGAAATGATACATTAGAAACTTTGGCATTCCTAACTGGACACGCATACAAATTTCTACCGCTTCGTTCACTCTTACCAGTGATTTCATCATTTGTACAATGAATCTTACCACCAGCGTGAATTGGAATAACTTTTGATCCACATCCAGGACAAAATTTATTACGATCTAACCAATCAAGATACATTCTCCCATGCGAAAAAAGTGAAGCTTCAACATGATTAAAACCAAATTGATGTTTTCTAGATGTAGAATATATGATGTCTTCCTTTTTATCTCCATTATTGTTGACTATAAATTCAATGATCTCATTAGAAAGTTGAGGGGCATTGGTCACATCAATTGCAAAATATGGAATCCCCTTGTATTTATCTTCATGGTTCAAATGATCAACACCATCAACCTTCACTCCAACACTTTCATCTTCCAACCCTAAAAATAATACCGTTGGTTGTCCATTATCTCTCAATTGATGATTATGTTTCTCGTTGTCTTCACACCATTGGTTGATGGTTTTCTGCCAAAGTTCCGAAGTATTAAGACCTTTCCTTACTTTCCCTTCCAATTGATTATCACCATGGCTTAAGACTACCAATCTGTCTTTCCAATTCTTGACAATTAAAGCATCTGTCTTGTTAAAAAACAAAAACCTTGCACTAGGATGAGTAATAGCGTGGTTGATAAACTTGGAGTTTTCTCTTAAAAAGGATACTCTATTAACTGCCTCTTTGGCATAATACATATGATTTTGTAACTCATTGACTGTTTGCATATTCGACATATTAAAGTAGTTTGCAATCGATTTAAACCTTTTGAAAAGCATCCAAATTTTCCCTTAACTTCCACTCCAACTTTACGTTGCGGAGTCGCAGTGTCTTGTGAATTAGCGGTGGTGCTGACTCGCACTACCACCAGGTACGACAGCGACGCCTGCACCGCTGGTGCCGTATCCCAGTCCACGCCGGCCGGTAGCTCTATATAAAGAGATCTGATACTTAAATATGTTTATTGTAATACTTTCTACTTCTTACCCTTCTTTTTCTTTTTATTATTCTTCTTTGAAGACTGAGGAGCAGGTGTTGGGGTTGGGGATTGGTTTTGAGCTGGAGTTTGACTTTGGTTTTGACTTGGAGCTTCAATTGCCCCTTGGTGTCCGCCCAACTTCTTTTTAGATTTCTTAGGTTTATAATAAGATCTCAATTTCATAGGCAACCATCTTTCTTGGTCTAAATTAGTAACTTGATCTGCTGGCTTAACGATTTTGGCCGTACCAAACTTAGGTTTTCTTACTTTCTTCTTTTCGATTTTCTTATTGGATGAAACCTTTGGTATTGAAGAAGGGTTATAATTTGTAGGAATTAATGTTTCAATATTGGTAGATAAAATGTCATCGTCTACATTGTTGATTAAAGTATCAATAGGCACCAAATTATCATTTGAATGGTTTAATATGTTTTTGATTAATAAATCGGCTGGATTTACTTCACTTAATTTTGTAAAAATCTTATTTGAATTCTTGTGATCTCCTAAAATGAATAATTTGAATCCAATGATCTTAAAAAACCCATAATTATTCATATTAATTTGGTTTGCTTTTAAGTCTTCAAATATCTCAATCAAATTATTAAATAAGCCATTTAATTTGTCATTGGAATCTAATATTTCATATAATTTAATCAATGAACCGATTAATCCTGGTAAAATTTCAAGATCATTTTCTTTTGATAAGTTGAATTCAGCTAATTTTTGTAAACTTATTAAACTTTGGTTGAATTTATTTTGTTTCAAATTGAGTGAAAATAAAATTAATGCTAATACTACCAATTCATTGAAGTTTTCCTTGGTTATTATGGATTTATTGATTATCTTAAAAATCTTTTTACATGTTGATTGAGGCTCTTCAATTAAATCATTATTCGTTATACCCAATTTGATTAGAATCTTGAATGAAACCAAACTAAAATCACCATTTTGAATGAATTTGTTTAAATTAGAATTTGATAAGAAGTTTGACGTTTTTGATAAACTATTTGATAAAAACAATAATAACAAATTGTTTTTGATTAGTGAATTTTGTTGGTTAAATGTCAATTTAGTTGACAATTTTGATATATTTTGTTGATAATTCAAATCTCTATGGATCAAATTAACATTATCGTCATCTAATATTTCATTGATCGAGTAATAATTATTTTTAATGATAAGTTGAATCAATAAATCATTGATATTACTCAATTTCAACCGTTCTAACAAACTTAACGATTCATTTAACTTACCTTGAACCTTCAAAATATACGACTTCACTAACAACATTGGGAATTTTTCTAAATCTAAACTATCTTGATCCAAATCCAAACCATTGACTAAATCGATTGAAGTTTCTAACAATTGTAAAGACTTATTCAAATCGTTATTACTTAATGAAATTAAAGCTTCATTGAACAACAAATCGTAATTTGATTCATCTTCTTCAGTCAATTTTGAAACTGGAGAAATCGATTCCCCGTTTAAAAACTTCAACTGACTCAATATGGCCAATTCATTTGTGGACAAATCCAAATGACTATCGATTTTTTCATTATCACCAATCAATTCATGGTATAATTCAAGAGCTCTTTTATTCTGGCCAATTCGGTAATAATCTTGGGCCAAGATATGTTTCAAACCTCGAATCAAAAACTTAGATGACTTGTTCCCATTGACGATATCCTGGTACAATTCTTGGAGTTTGGCTGAATTGTTAGTTTTATAATATACATAAGCCACTTCTATCGAAAATTGTTCGATTATTTCGTCATTAGTAACCTTTTTAATGAGTTCTAGCGCTTGCTCGTATTTGTCCAAGTTGATCAATGCGATGATACAGTTGTTGAACGACTTCACGTCGTTGAACTTCTTGATGTTCGACAAATACTGGTACGACAACTGGTATATATTCTCATGATCGCTCGAGTTGGGGGAAACATTTAAGCCCTTAAACGCTTGAATCACTGACGTTGACATCGTTTGGCTCCATAAAATTTTCGTTTCGTCGAAGAAATGAAAATTCTTTTTGTGCGTTGACATCACGTGACTAACACGTGACGCTATCTGCTGCCAAAATCGTCATTGACGGTACGGGACTAAGGCGTTGTACTGAAAGTGGCGGCCTCTAGTATATGAGTGTCTGGGGTCGCAGGAGGTGCTTTCCTCGTTTCAGTCTTTTGTTGTGTCTTTACTGCGTTCTCCTTCATGAAAATCTGTAAGTTTTGCAGCCGTTCGCGGTGAGTTGCAACAATCACATACGTACAATCACACGACGCACAACCACAGACCAGAGTACAAACAAAGCACACAACGTACAGACATGCAATCGCAGATACAATGGTAGTAGACGCTGGGGCATTGGACTGTGGGACGAGAGGTTGGATACTGCTATCTATAATCATTAATACGTTATATACGAAATACGGTTAATACGAAATGGGACTACATTCTATGTTTCATAAATCCATTGGAGTCCTTGGTAAGTCCTTGGTTTTGTCACTAATTTGACAAGATGGTGAACCCATTCTTCCTTATCAAGTTGAGTTTCAAATCGTTCTTCCCAAGACTTAACGATCTCTTACGTCTCATCAACATCAGTTTTCTAAATAAATCTTGTTCCAAAGCATCATCCTCATTGAATTCATTGGATTCGATCGATTTAAATAAAAATTTGGTATTTGACTTCATTGGAGAAATATAAGAAGGATAGTTAGTATAGAACTTATGAATTGAGTTTGAGTCATTTTTGAAAGTCTTTGAGATAAATGGTTCAGTTAATTGGATTTTTGAAGTTTCTGTGTCTTGATTGAAACTGATATAACCTTTGAATTCTTTGATACTTAAATTAGATAATGGGGTTCTAAATTGGTTCTTTGCTTGTTTTAAATTTTTATGTTTTGGTTGTAGAATGTTTTCTTGTTCATTAAACTTTTTAATTTCATTAATTGATTGGTTTTCTTCGCCTTGGATTTCCAAATCGTTAAACTGATTCGTTGTGGTTTGTAAAGAAACGTCCTCGTATATTTTGAATCCTAAAGGCTTTTTTGGGGATGCTGATGCTGAATTTGCATTTGAATTCGAGTTTGAATGGGAGGCAGATGCTGAAAATGGTATTGATGCAGATGCAGATGCTGATTTTTGATGCCTTCTAATTGGGGATCCATTGATAGTACCAGTACTAGTTAATTTGGGTCTTTTGGTGGGGGAACCTTTGGTTGGGGAGCTTGAACCTGAACTTGATCTGGATTTCAAGCTTTTTGATGGTGATGGGGATAAAATATTAGAATCTCTAGTGGTTAATACTGGTCTAGTCATTGTTACGGTTCTAATACTTGAATTATCCTTGGTTACCACAGTTGTATGAGACAGTGAAAAAACCAACTATTGGAAAATCAACAGGGATATTTGGTAGCTTATAAATGATTTAGACGAGCGTCCTTAGGACTCCTAAAGGGATAGTATATTTAATGTTTTCGGGATGGTCTTGTAACTGTACAAAGTTTATTTATTTTTTAACTCCCAAGACACAACACAATAGACATGCATAATTAATACAAAGGACACAAATATTCGAAATTCAGCATTTTTTTCATGTTTTGCGTGTGGAAGGGGACATAATTCACATTTCGTGGAATGAAATTTGTTAGGCAACCCGTCAGAATTGGTAGGTTTGGGGTCGCTAGATTGTTGAATGTGCCTGGACATAGAGGAAACAACATCGTCTATTGTAGTGGAGAATTGGCATACTATTGAGAGAGTTCCCATTGGCGTTGTATTGGCACTATACTGGCACTATACTGGCATCCTGCGAGACTTGAGACCCGCTGGGGTGTGATATATGGTGATCTACAATTCTTCCAAAGAGAATGTACCTTCTACGTTCATGGTGAATGTCTGACATGTTGTAAATCCAACTTCACTCTTCTTCCGCTGCCTTACTAGGGGCCCTACTGCTAAATCATGGCAACATTCCAATCTTGCAACCTTAAAAAACGATAAACGCACACTTTGAAGTTTCGTGTTCGTATAATTCGTGTTAAAAGGTTCAACTGTTAACAATGCATCACATTAACCATGGATCCATTATTGAACGTAGGATTAGCTAAGCATCGAATTTGTTTTAGTTGAATTGAGAATCCTCCAACAATCAACTAAGCTTTCCCACACCTTTCACTAACCTTTTCGTCCAAGTTTTCCACTTTTTAGGCCGCTTTTTAAATTTCATCCATTGTTCCAGTCTCATTGGATTGTATCATTGGAATGGCAAATCGGGGTTATCGTTCCAAATAGTGGGTTTTCGTTCCTTATAAGTAAAGAGCAAATTAGTTCAGGCTAAACAATTGTTCTGTCGAAACATCAAACAAGCTCTAAAATTGCAACTACATTCATAGGCACTCTCGTTTCTTTCCTTTCCAACCTTCGTCTAATGTTTCAACACCCCAAGCCAGTCCCTGGCCAATCTCTGACTCCGAGCCAATCAATGCCCTTTAACTGTGCTTGACGACTCCAAGGAGTGGGACGCACCCCCATCCCTTTGGATCAGTATTTTCAGACACTATCTTGAAAATTTGGTGTTGCGCGATAAGGTTCAAGCCCTTCTCCTTGAACAGCCATAAGGCACTTTTATTAGGGTTTGTATGGCTAAAGTTGTTAAATTGACTTTTATTGGAGTTAGTATGGTTAAAGTTGTTAAATTGATAATTTTTCTTATGGAGAGGCGTTTTTAAACTGTTAAAATAAGCCAGTTTAGTAGTACCAAATGAGATATAGATGGTTAAACATGTAAATCATGGAGATCATGTATATTCATGTAAGGTATTTGGGGTCCCAATCCAGTTAAAATCTATTAAATTGACTATTTAAAGAAGTTGTTTGGGATAAATGGCAATTTAGTAATGGTTCCTTCTCTTATTTTACCTCTTATTTCAATATCAACTTTGGAGCCAATTTTAAATTTCTTATCTATATAAGCTTGCCCTATATTATAACCTAAAATAGGAGACAACAATCCCGAGCTTATGTAACCGATGGTGGTTGACTTATCATTTGGATCTAAAATTTTGGCTCCAGTTCTTGGGGCTGGCCCCGTTGATGTAATTCCAATTCTTCTATGGTTGAACGATTTTTTATCATTGATTTGTTCGATGATCTTGCTATAACCATTGAATTTTAAGTCATCATCTTGAATGTTTCTTCTTGATTTTGGAATTAACCATGTTAATGATGATTCAATTGGAGTCAATTCTTCATTTAAATCATTCCCATAAAGACACATACCAGCTTCTAATCTTAAAGAATCTCTTGCAGCCAACCCAATTGGTTGAACAATGTCAGATTGTTCATCAACTAAACTTTGGAAAAATTCATTACTTTCTTTGATTTCTCCTAATTCAACTGATGGAATACTTAATTCAAATCCATCTTCACCAGTATATCCAGTTCTTGAAATCTGGATTTCGCTATTAATAATTGAATTGATCTTGGTTCTAATCATTGATCCAAATTTTAACTGATTTAAATCTTGGGTTAAATATTTACTCAAGATTTCTGATGATTTTGGTCCTTGAATTGCTAATAATGTACTTTCAAAATTATTATATTCAACATCGTTAAATTTCAATAAATTCTTTTCAATGAAATTAATATCTTTCTCTCTACAACCTGCATTAGTTACCATATAATATTCATAGTCATTGATTTTAGTGATTATACAATCATCAATAACCCCACCTCTTTCATTTAATAAAACACTTAAACTGGATGAATTGTTAGACAAACTTGATAAATCAATAGGGGTCATCTTCTGCAATAAATTGATCGAGTCCTTGCCTTTGAAATTATGTTGTAACATATGACTGACATCAAACAATCCAACTTTTGATCTAACCCACTTGTGTGATTCAATATGCGATAACCCTTTATATAATATAGGCATTTCAAACCCAGCATATGGAACAAATTTTGCACCGTATTTTACATGACTTTCATATAATGGGGTCCTAATCAATGGCGATGCACTGGTGGAGTTCTTTCTAATCAATCTTAACATATCTCTTCAATATCAAATTTATTTATATTCGTTTGAAAATTTCCTTCCATTCAATCTTCTTTATATACAAATCGGGTTTCCTGACTCGTTTCGTTTGACTCTTTGCACAGAGTCGCATTTTGGATTTGACTGCAAAAACTTACATGTATCAACTAACTTTGGAACATCAATGGACCGAAGGTGTACTAGGCATGGTGCCAGGTCCAGACGATAACACTGTGCCTTGGAGGTTGTGGTTCAATGGAAATACAAACGGAAACACAATCAAGGAAAGCAATATCAAATATATGACCCCACCAATGACGGTATACCCTAAAAGATCTCTTGTTCTATGGTAATTTTGATTATGGTCTTTCACATTATTGGAGTTCTGGCTCCCTTTGTACAACCGCAATGAATAAGCCAATAAGAACACCGGTACCACTATGAGAATAGGTAAAAACAATCCCAATAATAATGACGCCTTATATAACCAATCCCACCTTTTTTTGAAGTAGCATGAACAGCACTGGCACTTTAGTCCAAACCCTTCCTCTAATTCCATATCATACCCATACTGATCCATGTTGGTCCACTATTTGCTAATTATACTGCTGCTTCTGTTTCTTTTTCCAATTCTCCAAACGCCCTTCCTCCTCAGTTTAAATATTAGCCATGATTATACATCACAAGTTCCAAGTCCATACAAAAATTACCGTGTTTGGCCGTGACAATGGATGGTTCTTTTTTTTGGTCTTAACCTTCCTTCTTTGGCTTAGCTCCTACTTTGGTTAGATCTCCCTACCTTGGTTAGACCCCATCATAAGGCTTGTCCGTCTCCTAACATCTTTCCGTAAAGCTGAAAGCCTTAGTACGCCATGGACAACTCTGCTTACATAATCCCCATACTAGCGATGGCTGCTAACTGAAGACCTTTAGGGCGCGTAATTCGTTTTATAGAGTTGAATCAATGAGAGCTGATATTGGTGATATCATCAGACTCTTGGAATCCAATCGAGCCAAAGATAGGAACGATGGGTTGACGCATTTGGAAGGACTCTCTATACGAAGTCTCCGGTTCAAAGAATGTAACGATGTTATAAAATCACTATTGCATGTAATCCAAGTTGAGAAAGGTAGTAAAGAGAAGAATAGCACGATAGCCGCTAGAAAGAAGAGGGCAAGTTACTTAGTTAGGGTGATGGTTGAACAATGGATAGCCAATAAGCCTAAATATTCGTCATTCACCAACCATGTCATTGAGATGACCAATCATATAGACGAAATCACCTTTATTGATCTTATCAAATCAATGAATTTGATCATTAACCAACAGTATATTAGAGATCATTTGAATACAGAGAATTGGTTACATATTTACCAATTCATCGTGACGAATCTATGTCTTGGCTATAACAATGTCTTCAACATCGAACTACTAAACCTAATGTATACCCTAATAGGCAAGAATTCCATCAATTACCTATCGATATATCAAACAGACGTTTCAATTGTACAATCAGCGTTTACAGACCTTCAAAATGAATTTAAGTCTGATTATAACATTTCAAATTTACTATTGAAGTTGTGCAATAGACTTATTATCATTTATGCATGTAAAGACTTCAAGTTCCTAGACCATTTGATTAAATTAGAATTCCAAATCTTGAAGAACTGTCAATATAATTTCATTAATCCAATACCTTTGAATGAGCAAGTGGCAATATTATTAAATTTAGATATGGTCCATAACATCATTCTTTACAAATCAGAAAACACAGAACTGTCTTTATTAGACAATATAAAGATTTTCCTACAATACTGTCTAAATGGATTCAACTTGATTAGGTCTTTGTCTACCAAAGAAATAGGGTTGGTTCAAAATAATGATACAGATAGTTGGTTCAACTTAAACTCCATTTATTTGAAGGACAACGATCCCACTTTATGGCTCTTATTGATGGGTTATTCAAAGCTTCTTCGAACCTATTTTAAGTTACAAATTATAAATCCTAATCCTGATGCATCAATAACAAATACAACCTCATTTGTCACTGAAGATTCATATAAGAGGAGGAAGACCGACTTGAACTTCTTGAAAGAGTCATACAACTCGCTTGAGTTCTGTGAAAAGCTAATCAATTCAAACTCAAGTATTAAAATTCAATTATGTGGATTACAACTAATGACGTTTGATTTAGAATTGAATCCCTTGATTGATAATAGTAATGAACCCTTAAATAATGATGACAAGATTGACATAGACCAATCGCTATTTCAATCAAATAATTCACCAATTGATTCAATTCTCAATTTAATTTTATCTTCATCTAATAGTTCTGCTTTGACTTATTGGTCATTTTTGGCATTGAATTCATTGATGGTTAATATCTTGAAGCATGACCAGGATATCAAGCTTTCATCTATCCATATTAACCAGATCCTTAAATTGGTTTTACCTTTTGTCAAACTTAAAGAATTTTGCAACGTTATTGGGATATTATTATACAATTTGGTTTTGGTCATATCGCTAAAAGATATCAAAGTTAACTATGATGGCTCATTAATTAACCAGCTTCAAAATATTAAAGATATGTCAGAAATCTCAGGTCCTGCTGAACTTAACAATATTTCTCTTAAGTTCTGGATTGCATTTATTAAACTAATGGTGATCCTTGGAGTTAGTCTAGATAAAGCAAGGTATAAAATCATAAATTGGATTGAGTCAAAATGGAGCCAGGTGTTTGATGTTGATTCAGCTAGCTTTTGTAAAAATATTGAAAGCTTGCCTTCCTTTTTGTCATGGATAGGAACTGAAAGTTGGAAAGTCCCTTATATTCCTCCAGATAATATGTATAATGGGAATTTGTTGTCTTGGTATGAACTAATGCTTCACTTTAATGTATTATGGACACACACAGCTGTAGCTACCAATAAGGTAAATGACTTGAGTGTTTCTTTTCTTGAATACATTGATTTTGATAAGTTCTTCAACAAATTCGTAACACTTCAACAAGAATTAACCGTCAAAGGCAATGTTGCAAATTCTTGTAAATTTAATTTATTAATGAAACACTTATCGCTCGATTTATACGTCGAGATTCCACCATTGGTTGACCGCAAGACTTTGTCTAGTATTCTTGCTTATACCAACGATATAACTTTGATTCCCGAATCATACATCGATCCTAGTATGTTCATCAGTGATGATGATGCTTCACTGCATAGTTTTATTGAAGAAGAATTTACTAAACAAGCAAATATCCAAACAGTACTCACAATAGATGAACTCAAATACGGGGATAAAAGACTTGAATTAATCAATCCTGTTATAAAGTTGTCCCAACTTGATTATAATTCCAATCTTGAACAGAAACTATTAGATTGGTTGTCAGTCTTAGATTCAGAGCAAGTATTGTATGCATTATTTAAATTATTCGACCATTTAGAGAAAGAGGAGACATCGGTCCAGTTCCTATATATATTTGGCTCAGGGCCATTAAGTAAGACGCTATATGAGAGGAATGAATTGACTATTGTTATGGCATGTCGATTTGTGTCATACTACTCAAGTGAAAAATCCAAAGACATTATCAATTGGTTACTAATAGCGGCTTCAAAAAAGTTGATTCTAACTACATCTGCAAGTTTATCCTATTTGGAAATGATATTAGGTTTGTTAGCAGAAACAGTTAAGAATGAAAAACTTAATGATCCTGAATCAAGAGATACAACTCAAGGCGAAAGTAAAGAATATGAAAAGTATTTTAATTATTTCTTTGAATATTTTAAGTTCGTAACGTCTGATGTCAGGACTCATATAATCCCAAGTATAAATAAATTTATGGCATTGATATCTCCTCAAAGACAACTCAAGTTTTACCTGTCAATAATTGCTCAGTATAAGTTGAATTCAATCGAAGTATGTATGGAATACTGTATTTTATTAGGTTCTTTATCAACTGGCAACTTACAGAACACTACAGCTTCGGTATTTAATTTACTCGAGTTGGGATCTATTGATCATGAGTATAGGTCGATTATTATCAGAAGTTTTAACCAAATCAGTGATTCTTGGAAATTGGAAAAGTTTGAACAGCTTTTTAATGAAATCAAGCTTGACTTATTTAGATCGTGGTGGATTCATCATAAAGGTTTTAATGATTTCCCTTTTGATGTGTTGGGTTACGATTCATTTAAACTGTTTTGTCAAATTAATAGAGTGGAACTAATATCGATTGCAATATCAAATGAAAACAAGGATTATATTTCGTTCCTTCAAGAGTACTTCACAAAAGACCAACTACTTCAAACAATACCTATAGCTATACCATTGGCGTATTCGAAGCGTGGAACAAGGAACAGTATCAATGAACGTTTTGCAGCATACGTCGGTGATTCATACCACAAACGTAGGTCCCAAGAGGTAGATAACTTGGTTTTAGAATGTCTTAAGTTGACGGACGTGTCTGATTTATCTGGAATATTTAAAACCTTACATATTAAATCCAACGATAAGAAATATCATAGTTATGAAACTGTTGTTAATCCTTTTTCTATTTCATTGTCGCCTGAAACTGCATTAGCATTGATAGATACTTTTATAAGTAAATCGAAGAATTATTGGAACGTTACCCATATATATTTTTTCATCAAAAGGTTAACTATCGATTTAGGAAAATGTATCACAGACGATCAAACTCGGTTCTTTATAAGAAGAATCATTTTAATAATGATTTTGGGCTATGATAACTTAATGGAATTAGAATTATTGAAACTAGTAATTGAAAAAGTCTTACCATATATTTCACATCCTAAGTTCCACGAAGATGTTAAGCAAATTTTGTATTTAATTAGAATTGAAGATTGGCATGATAGATGGGGGCCAAGTAATCAACACATTGAAGAAATAATTATTATGATTTTCTATAATTTGATCCCTGTTTCTTCATTGGCTAGCTTACAGATGGATGAGAATATAGCTGAAAGTCTTCTTAACTATCCAACTTCCAATAATCAGTTTTTTGAGTTAATTATCCAGTCTTTCAACAGATTTTCAACCTCCAGTTCAACAGACATCACTAAGAGAATTAGCTTTACGGATTTTCAAAACTATAAACTCAAAGAGTCATACCACAAAGTCTTTTCGTTAATAGATTTTTGTATGAACAATGGAGAAATTGAAATAGAATATAACAGAGATGTAATTCAAGCATTGATTGAGACGCCGTTTCAAGGTTTCACTAGCTGCTTCAAATTGTGGGCCAATAAATACATAGCTGTTGACTATATGAGGAACAACATGCAGCTTGATGAATCATATATTAAGACCAATGAATTCAATGAAACTGACATCAGTGATGATAGTCTTTTGGAAGAAATAGTTTCATTGATCAATGAGCTTCGAAATGTTGAAGATCCTGAGATTTCAAGCTTAGCTGAAATCACTATTGGTATAATATTAGGTACTGAAGTAGACATAGACTTAGAGATTTGTTTCCCAGCTATGCTATTTAAAAGAAACTATGAAAGATACTTTGTCCAAGAAAGTACAGTTTATCCCAATGATTTGAGGATTTCCAAGTTCATCAAAACGTATGGGTTTGAGTCTTGGGTTACCAATTTGTTTCTTGAGATCCTAGACGAGATCACTGCAAGAGATTCCACTTCATTTTTGTTCAACCTAAAGGGGCTTGCTCTTAATGTACCGGCATTTAGTGTCAAGGCATTGCCTTATTTGATATGCTGTTATCTTGAACTATCATCTAAAAGGAATGACCGTATACTAGCTTTAATCAATGACTATTTGAAAGATACAGCCAGTCATTCTAAAGAAACGGGTGAATTGTTTTTGAAAATCGTTTTGTTGATTCGAAATGCAGGTAAAGCAGGTAATGCTATATTTAAAACTATTTATAATAAAGTTAGCATGCAAGAACTATGTCAACTTGCTGCAAAATTCAATTTCTTTGAGACAAGTTTAATGCTATTAGAAGAATCTTATACTGAATCAAGAATAGCTGGAGAATGGCATAAGTTAGATTTTGTAACGAACGTTTTCGAATCAATTGATGACGATGATCTACTAACTGGTTTGCCTGAGGAAACAAGCTTAGAGTTTGCCCTCAAAAGAGTCTGGAGAAATAACGAATCAACTGAAAGGATGAAGTTTCAGTTTGCAAAATTTGATTCCAACATTACATTCGACCAAAAACCTGATAGTTCCTCATTATTGGCGATGATGCTACAGGATGGATTAAACGGAGTGTCTCTGATCATTGGTAAAAGTAATGAACAGTTCGACAGTAATGACCAAACCAATAATCATATTTATGGATGGTCGTGGAAATTGAGTAACTGGGAACTACCAGAATCAAAGAACCCTTTGACTGAAGATCAGTTTATTTATAATGCATTGAAGAGAATTAGCGAATCCAAAGATATTGATCCATTGTTTGACCAATTATCAATTGTCAAAGACAACGCATTGAATTATGATAATCCGAAACAAATCCATCAGCAATTTAAGGATTATTATCAGTCATTAGTCGCTTTATTTAACCTTTATGAGCTTAATGTTCCCTTTGATATCAATGAAGATGTTTCATTTGAAACTGCAGAGAATGTGTTGATGTCAAGAAGTATTGCATTTCAGATACTGGCTAATAACAATAAGAATGGTGAACATAGAGATTTGAATGTAGTTAAATCGATCCATGAATTGATTAAGTATAATGACATGGCAATACAGAATAATCGAGAACAAAAGATGATTAATTCAGTAATATTAATTGATGAAATTACTAAACAATCATTTTGCTCTGATACAATAAAACATAAAGTAATAGAGTTATCCAAGTTTCAAACTGCTCAGTTATTATGGCAACAAAATCACCCAAGCTTAGCAATATCGATGATGTTGGACGTCAAGGGATCCAAAACTTGGGATGACAAGATTATGAACAAAACCCAAGGTATAATAAATTCAACACTAGTTGGATGGTTATCTGATTCACGACAAGAACTCCCAAATACAATAATGGAAAAGTATGTTATTCCCACGGACGAAGAACAGACTTTAGTCAATTTCCCAGAGATATATAATCCAATCAGACCAAGGGTTTATAGAAAATTAGCAGAATTTTGTGAAAAACAAAGCAAATCAACCGAATTCAATAACCAATTGAGCAAGATTGAAAAACAATTCAATGCCAAAAAGAGAGAACTAAGTGATATTAAAGATCATTATAGTAAAATATCAGTGGCCGCTGACGAAAAGAAGCAAGTCACAAAATATTACGCTAAAGTTAAGAGTCAATATTCTAATGAACTAAACTATTATCAAAATTTAAAGAAGATTAAGTTAAATTTTGCAAATAAATCTGTTGAATATTATTTAAAGAGTATAGAGTTGAATGACGAAAGCATTGATAAATTTTTTTCGTTATGGTTGGAGGATTCACAAAAAGATGAATTGAATGATATAATTAACAAGCACTTGAAATACATACCATCTTATAAACTAGCTACTTGGAGTTCCCAATTGATATCACGATTATTAGATGAGAATAACTCGTTTCAAAACATATTGAATTCGATAATTAAAAGAATCTGTTTAGATCATCCATTACATTCGTTGTACCCATTATTTTCATTGCAATTCCATTCTAATTATACTAATGAAACCTCCAGCTTATTTATGTTATCCAAAATTAGAGCTGCTGATAAAGTGATTAATGCATTGTCTATGACTCAAGACTCTGAATATAACAACTTATTTTTTGAACCAATCAGAAAGTTCTGTAATGAATCATTAAATTTGTCAAGATATAAGTCTACTAGAGGCGGTACCATTCAATTGAATAAAAACGATACATTTAAAGATTATTGGATCACCAATCTACCTAAAATCCCATCACCTACGATGGCAATTGATTTATCGCCATTAAATATTGAGCATTATAAGAAGTTACCTTACATTCAATCTATAGATCCAATAATCACAGTAGCACCTTCAGGTTTAAGTTTGCCAAAGATTGGTAAGTTTTTATTGAGTAATGGTAAGACCCAAAAGAATTTGTTCAAGTACGGAACAGATGACTTAAGACAAGATTCAATTATGGAGCAAGTGTTTGAAAAGGTTAATTTATTCTTTAATAAAGATAAACAAACACGGAAAAGGGACTTAAAGGTTCGAACATATAAGATTGTACCAATAGGGCCGAAATCAGGGATCATTGAATTTGTAGACAATTCAAAAGCATTGAATGATATAATTCGACCATATCATATGAAACTAGATGTAATGAAACAAGAAAAGGCCAGAGATTTGATGAAAAATAGCCAAAATGACGAAAGACTTGAAAGAATCAAGGTTTACAACAAGATTTGTAAGCAGATCAAACCCGTATTAAGGCTATTCTTTTTTGACAACTATTTGACTCCCAAACATTGGTTTTCCAGCAAACTTTCCTATTCAAGAGGATTAGCAACCTCATCAATAGTCGGTCATATTCTAGGATTGGGTGATAGGCATTGTAATAATATATTAATTGATAGAAAGACAGGGGATCCAATTCATATAGATTTGGGGGTTGCATTTGACCAAGGTACAAGATTGCCTATACCTGAAACAGTGCCGTTCAGATTAAGTAGAGATATGGTCGATGGCTTAGGTATAACAGGAGTAGAAGGGATCTTTAGGAAGAACTGTGAACAAACGTTTAGAGTGTTAAGAGAAAACCAAGATCATATTATAAGTATATTGGAAATATTAAGATATGATCCCTTGTATTCATGGAACTTGTCTCCATTACGTAAACGTCAATTGCAAAACGATGAAGGTGACATTATAGATCAAGAACCTCAACAAGATATTAGTGAAGCTGGCCAAGCGGTTCAGACTGTTCGAGACAAGTTACAAGCCAATGGCTTAAACGTTGAGACTGTCGTTAGAGAGCTAATTACCTCGGCAACAAGCCCCGATAACCTAGCCCTAATCTATTGTGGCTGGAGTCCCTACTACTAAGAGTCCTACTAAGGGCCACTGTATATATTAATGTAAATACTTTAACTGTGTAGCTCCATACATAATTATAGGATGCGAAAACAATACGAGATTGTTCAGTACTAACAAATGTTTGATAACATAGTGACTATCCCATTAGTGATTGAGGATGAAGACAAAAAGGTAATAAAGAAAACATTCTTGAACATCAGCATTGAAGCTATGACCGGTGACGGTTTTGGCCGACTCATTAGAGGAATTCTCCCGGAAGGGACGTATAGATATGAGATAACGAGAGACCGAATTGGAACTGTGAAAGCCATCGAGGGATACGATGTGGGCCAATGGGAAAATATAATTGACCAATTGTTCCCGATTGATTATGAAGAAGATGAAGAAAGGGAAAGCGTTGAACATGAATTGAGTTTGAGTGCTAAGTTTATCAACAGCAAAGAGAATTATGATGCAGATGGTGATTTAATTGAAGATTTTACAACCATTAATGATTACATAACGATAGACATTAAGGGCAAAGGAGCGTTAGGTCGAACGTATGGGCTGTTTCAAATGAAAGAAGTTGAAGATGAAGAGGTCAATTTGTTTGACTGGATCAAGACCGCCAATGACTTGAAAGACGAAAGTGTTCACAAGTACAGAAATATCAATGAGAAGTATCAATCAGTTATTGAAGAACGGGATGAGTATAAAAGAAGTCTTGAAATAAACATAGAAAATCATAAACTGATAATTGAAGACTTAGAATCGAAATTTTATATGATCTTGAGCAGTAAGAAACAAAAGATACTAGAATTACAAGGCAAATCCAATCGAATTGAAGGTTTAAATGAAATTTACGAAGAGAACAATAAGCATAATTTGAATAATATGGTGATTGATAAGGACAAAATCCAAGGAAGATTGGAAGATGTGTACGAGTCTCCCAGAAAGAGGGGACGAGGGAAGATAAACTCGGATAAGGTAGATTCGGAAGAAGTTATTCCAAAGACAAAGAGAGCTAGAAGAAGTATAAAGCAAGAAGACGAACCAAAAGATACAGTGGAGACACATATCAAGAAAGAACCATCGATCAGAATAACAGACGAAGAAATAGCACAGCAAATCTTGGGAGATCAGACGGATCTGGATGAAGAAGAGGACCAAACCGACAGTGGATCGGACCTTGTCCCGGGACAGAAGGAGAGCGATGGGAAGGAGGTGGGTGAGGAGGATGAAGATGATGGTGAGGAGGATGATGAGGATGACGGTCAAGAAGATGAAGAATATGGTGATGGCGGTGATGATGATGATGAGGAGGGTCAAGAAGATGAAGACGAAGAAGAACTTGAAAGAGATGAAGGTGCAAAAGATGAAGATGCAAAAGATGAAGACCTGGGTCGAGATGGCCACAAGATTAAGCAAGAGCCAGCATCCCAGGTATCCCCTAAGAATCAAGGCTCAGATGACGAAATCCCTGACAGCCTAACCGATTATAGTGACTAAACACCAATCTACTCGTTCTGAATAGTGACTAAGTTACTCGTTCTGAATTGCTCTAAAAATTCCTTCTAAATCACTTGAAATTCCTTCTATGGTTTTCCTTTGACACTAAAACTGTCTGAACCAAAAGCTCATCAGATCGAAAAAAAATTCCTTCTATACGTTTAACTGTAAAGAGAAAATTTTTATTCCGCTACTAAAGGATTAAAGAATTAGGCGTTTGAAGGAGAAAATAGTCCATAGCAGTACTTCAGCACCCTTAAGAGCTTGTAAATATATACTTTTGAGCCGTTGAATCACGTCTTTGAATCATAGTATCACACCTTTGTTTGGCGTTCCATACTTACGGTCCTCGAAAAATAAAACGGTTGCTTGTTTGAAACAAAAAGTGAGAAGTTTCGAGTTTCAAAAACGAAGTCATTTAAAACTAAAGAAAACACCAACTTTACCGATCTTTTGCAATCTTTCCCATAGGCATCAAGGATACATCGTAGCTTAGGACGGTGGTAGTACAGCACAGCTTTCGGGAGTATTTAAAGGAGTTTTCTCGCACGATCATCCGGTTTCCCCTAGCACAAATAGGAACCAGGCAGAGCAAGGGCGTTTATTTTTGATATTTGGGTTTTTGGTCTTTGGTTAGTGCCTTTCTAGAGCGGTTAGTTTGTGTTTGTCTCAGTTGTTTTAGTCAAACAAGATACACATATACACCAGGTATTAGGCCCGAAATCGCATCAAGTGCCCCATATTTGTTGCATCATAGGCACCATAGTTAACTTACAGATCATTTTGCCATAGTGAGAAAAAGTCAAAAATATCACCTACAAAAATTTCATTTTAGTACCCATAAAGTCTTTTTTCACAGTTAAAAGATCGTTATAACATCACCATAAAACAATAAAGTTTTTGAATAAGAACAATTTTAGTATTTTTTTTCCATTTTCATTTCTTTTGTTCATAATTTTTCCTTAAAAAGTTTTTTTTTTGTTTCATTTGTCATTTTACATTTTTCAGTTATACATATTGGTTTCATTGGTTGAAAGGATAGAAAAAACGGAGTTTTAAATATATTATCTTGTATCATTGTTTTTATAGAGAACAAAAAGAAGAACACTACTATGTCATATTACGGTCCTTATCAAGGGATCCCTCAACCGTATCTTCATTATTATGATAATTCAAATGAGAATTTAGAACATATACCTATGTCAAATGGAAATATTGCTTCGTATGAAGTTTATCATGATCCTAATATCATGAATGATCCTAATAATAACATCAATAGTTCAAATAGTAATAGTAACCCCCATAATAGCAATGGGGTTCCAAGTGGCCATGGTAGTCTATCTCCCACTGGTAATGAATTTTATGGGGATGATGGTTCTTATTTGAGTAGTAATGGAATTAGTAGTAATTCTAATAACCTAATTTACCCAATGCCAAATAGTAATCAATTGGATACTTTCCATTTTAATAATCCAGAATTGAATCAACATCATTTAATGCCTGGTAACCCCCAACAACATCATCAGCAACTTCTCCAGCATCATCAACAGCAGCAGCAGCAATATCTGCAGCATCATCAACAAGCCCCTCACCATTTATTAAATATGGGTCCTAATGATCCAAACCTTGGTCACCATCATCCAGGCCTTGCGCAGGGTCAAATGGCTCCAAATATTCCAAGTGGGACTCCAAGTAACCAACAGTCTCATCCAGCTTCGATTGCCGCCGCCGCCGCTGCATCTGTTGGTAATCCATCAAGTAACGTCGCTGCTCCTTCCAGAACCGTTTATTTAGGTAATATTCCCAGTGACCTTGAACCAAACGAATTGTTAGATTATGTTAGGTCAGGAATATTAGAGAATGTAAAGATTTTACCGCTGAAAAATTGTGCTTTTATATCATTTGTTGATCATCAATCTGCTTTATTATTTCACTCAGATTGCATATTGAAAAAATTAAATATTAAAGGTCATGATATTAAAATTGGTTGGGGTAAAGATACTCCGATTTTGCCTGCGGTATTAGAGAGCATTCAAAGAGATGGGGCCACCCGTAATGTCTATTTGGGTAATTTAAATAATCCAATTAATGGAGAATTGATTACTGAAATGGAATTAAAAGATGACTTATCATGTTATGGAACAATTGATAGTATTAAAATTATTCCAGATAAAGGTATTGCATTTATACATTTTTTGTCTATATTGTCTGCAATTAGATGTGTAGCAAATTTACCATTAAAAGAAAAATATTTAGACAAAAAATGTTTTTATGGTAAAGATCGTTGTGCCTTTATTACTAAAACTCAACAACATAATGCAGCTCAATATTTAGGCTTAGCCCCTGGTATGGAACATATTGTAACTGCAGCAGATCGTGAATTTATTTCATCTGCATTAGTTCAGCAGAGTGCTGCAGCAGCACAAATTGCTACTCATGCTGGAGGTGCAAACAATTTAGGTAACAGAACTGTTTATTTAGGTAACTTACATCAAGATTCATCAGTTGAAGAAATTTGTAACGTTGTTAGAGGTGGTTTATTACAAAGTATTAGATATTTGAAAGAACGTCATGTTTGTTTTATTACTTTTATTGATCCTATAGCTGCTGCTCAATTTTTTGCAATGTGTCAACTTCATGGATTAACTATTCATAATCGTAGAATCAAAGTTGGATGGGGAAAACATTCAGGTCCTTTATCAAACGCATTATCATTGGCTGTATCAAATGGTGCAAGTCGTAATATCTATGTTGGAAATATCAATGATTTTAATTATTATAATCAAGATAAATTAAGAAATGATTTTACGACGTTTGGAGAAATTGAACAAATTAACTATTTAACTGAAAAGAATTGTGCATTCATTAATTTTGTAAATATTTCTAATGCAATCAAAGCAATCGATGGTATTAAATCTTTGAATGATTATAAGGCTTTGAAAATCAATTTTGGAAAAGATAGATGTGGTAATTTACCAAGACAATTTCAGCAACAATACCAAAATCAAAATCAAAATCAAGGACAAAATCTGCAAAATGCTGCTGGTAATAGATATCCGGCATCTTCTTCACCATTATACAGTGAAAGTGGTCTTGAATTTAGTCGTAATGATTCCGAATCACCATCACCTCAAATCCATGGCCGATTCAATCAAAGACCACCTTCATCATCATCAAGAGATTTACAATCACCTCAATTATCGGAGCAGTAACTTTTCAGAAGTCTCAAGTAGCCACACAAATAAGGTGACAATGTCTATCTTCCACTCCAGACAACCCATTCCCGATTTATGATAAATGAGATAACTATAATGAATTATGGATCAAAAGTTCTTATTTGATTTTTACTTTTTAAAAAATATGTATATAGCCCCAAATCTTCAGGTTATTATTTATTTATGAGTTATGTAGCTAAACATATATACTTCAACTCCTAAATGGGATTTTCTTCGTTTCTGTAGTAATAACTTTCTTACATCTTTGGTAGAAGCTTGATTATTATGATCATGAATAAAAACAAAGTCAATACCAGCAACATGGTCTTCAATAAGAACCAAAAGGATATTTTACCACCCGATTTATTTAAAACATAATTATTCAAGTTACTACCCACAATATTCATAAAATCATTATTCTTAATAAGGTTATCTTGAGTCTTATTAAGGATCTTTTCATCATCCACTAACTTGAAGGACAAATTGATTGCCCCCGTTTTTAAATCCAGAGCCAAGTTAGATAAATCTGATATCAAGTCTTCTTGGAAGGTTTCATGATAAGAATTCGAACTTTTCGATGACAACATTGATGAATTTGAATCTTCGAGCAACCGTTTCCTTAAAGACGTCAAATCGTTCTTACTGTCCATTTCTCCATTGGCTGACTTATTGTCAGCGGTGGTGGTCGCTGAAGGATCCGTCACACTTTTATTACTCTCCTTGGTTTTCTGGCTGTTGATTTCATCTAGCTTAAACCTTACTTGATCAATTATAAATTGTAAATTATTTAACTTGGAGTTGATCGAATGGTGATTCTTATTTGATTTATGATGATTCAAGGACATTTTCAAATAAATCAAGTCATTTGTGACTTTATTGAGTTCGTATGCTTGGGTGGTTACGTTAGTTTCATTATTTATGTCTTGGGTGTATTGGTCTATTATATTTTCGATTGTTTTTATAGAAATCATTGTACAGTTTCAGTGGAAGCTTTGCAGAGACTTTCTCGCTACTCACTTTATGAGTATTCGAGGCCAAAGGCTAAAGAACTCACACGGTTCAACAGGCCAGCCAGTGCTAGCGTCCCAAACCATAGTACTTCAGTGAAGCAGGGGCCAATGGCTGTTAGCCGTACAAACGGTCTTCGAACGGCACAAGACCAGAGTGTAGCAGGTACAAAGCTGCAGAAGGTTTCAGCAGAAGGTTGAGAGTGAAATTTGTGCCCAACTACTATCAAACAACGATCTATCAATAACTGATCGTGGTTAGCGAAAAAGGCAAACATGATTCTACGAATCTTAATCAACAAGACTAATCACCAAGAAAGAAACTCCCTTTCATAGACTTTGTTTAAAAAGATCCATAGATCAAAAAGGAACATAGAAAGGAAAAATTTTCGTGAAGCCAAGTGGAGTCGTTGGGAGCGACATTCGATGTAATGAGCTGAGACATCGGCCAACACTGTGTATGGGAGCAAACAGGACTTTTTGTCGCAAACCTCCTGGTAGCTTAGTTGGCTAAAGCGCGAGACTGTAAGTTTCTTAAGAAATCTTGAGATCGGGTGTTCGATTCACCCCCGGGAGATATTGCACTTCATTTTTTTTCGGTTTCAACTTCAGTTGGTTTGCCCCTATGTTGAGATCTGTTTGGAACGAAAGGCTTTTTATTTTCTAATTAACCCCAAAGGAGATATTGCAAAGCGAAAGAAATCAAAACAGATAAAGAAAAGACGAAATCTTATGGTGAAATGCAATTCCTTAAAGAATGCAACTGAATAATTTGGGCATTTGCCAAACCAAAGCGATATTTTTTAAGGCCAATAATTACTCCAAAAAAGCTAATCATTGACCAAATCATAAAGATCGCTCGAGAGATATAGTAGCAGCATGTTAAGTCTAGTACCACATGTATGAAAAAGGTCAAGGTTGGGGTCGGGTCATCAGTACAAGAAAAATTTCAAAAGTCCGAATTTCCCAGTATTACGGCTGGTCAGTAGGAATATAGACCAATTCTCTAATTCACTGGTCCATGTTCCATTGAAGTCTCTAATGTTGATGGTGATGCCTAACTTGCGGCAAGGCGATCCTCTGCACAGTCCTCTGCAATCCACTCCTTCTGTAGTACAATGGTGCTACAATGCCAGTGCTACAGTAGAATCTCAATACCGATCTACCGTCTAACCTGAAAATAAAGTCATACAGAATCTTCGTGGCCATTTAACCCCCCAAACAAGCTCGGTGCACCCATAGTTAACCCCATGGTCTCAGGTTCCCTAATTTTGAGAAAAAAATTCATATAAATTTTATCCCTAATCCTCACAGTCCCATTTTTTTCTGTAATTGTTGAATATCATTTTACAATAAATAAAATATTAAAAGATGGAATCTGAAAAAATCGTTGCTTGTATCATTGGTATGTAATGGTTATGGCTGTTGAGCCAATTATTACTTGCTCTAAACTTGTTTTAGACGTGTGTTTGTGAAGCATTGAATCTTTGACTTACTAACTGATGTAGCTGTCTTTATACCACCATTAGCGGTTTTCATGAAATGTGGTGCCACCACCCCATTGTGGATTAACATTGTTTGTTGTCTTTTCTTTTGGTTCCCAGCTATCTTACATGCTTTATATGTTGTCTTAAAAGATTAGGTTTTCGAACCGAAACGAAAATATGGAATGAATGAAACATTTGGTGAACTAATTGGTTCACAAATGTTTGTTTGTTTTTATGATTGTAATAATATAGATATAACAAATATAATATATATGTATATATATGGTTAATTGACTTTCTGTGTATATCTTTGTTAAATGGACTGAAGTGACTGGAGTGACTGATGTTTGACTGTGGGCCTGGTTCGTATTTTTATTTTCCGTCTGTTGGCCGAGTCGACTGAAGTTTGTTCTGTTGTGCTCTAATTTTCTCTCTTCTTGTCAGCTATTGGCTGGTCTTCTGTGTGATTTTCTGTTATTGACTGGATTTCTCCCTTCTCGTATTCTCTTCCTTGTCCTGTCTTCTCGCCGCTCTCTACTCTTGTTGTCTTGTCTTGTCTTCTCTTCTTGTATGACGCTTGAATGCTTTGCATTGGGCTTTAAGTGTGATGTCGCTGCTAGTGTGGTGTCGCCACTTTAGATCTAAGCCAATGTCGCGTGTTATCAACCAATTAAATGGCAACAAAAACCTTTAGTTGCAAATCAGATATGATTATATACATTCCATATAAGAGTTCAAAATTTCATACAAAAAATCTTTATTCTCAGGGGGCAAGCTGTAAATTCGATATTTTCAAGCAACATAGCAGAACTTGGGTGGAAGAAGACCTTGGGTGGAAGAAGCGTTACGAGAGAAGCGGAAGCAACCACATCCAACATGACTGAAGAAAACCTAGGCCCTTTTTCATTTAAAAAGAAGCCTATAGACCAATACTTGCCTATTCATTCAACCATATCAGACATCTTGCCAAATAATGAAAACCTAGCTAAGATTTCAAATGATGAGTCTAAAATCAAGTTAAATAACATAAACTATGATGAACAAATTAGAGCTCCTAGAATCAGCTTCAAAAACTATGATATCGACAATAAGAAAATCGGATTAAATTACAAATCAGAAACTATAAGTCCAGGGAACATAGAAGAAGGGATGGAAAATGAAACTATAGAGACTATTGAAGGCATAGAACCAGTCGATTCAAAGAATACCATGAATTCAAACCACTTAACCTTGGATAAACCTCAAAATATTGAAGATATCACCAAACTTGAAAGACTCGACAAATTGTCCAAAAGCAAAGAATATATTCCAGCAAATTTCGATTTGAATCATAAAAACTATATTTATTCTAGTAGTGAACTCAACTTATCAACTGATAAATTAGATGCCATTAATAATTTAAATAACAACTTGACCACAGATGAAAGAAATGATAGAATTAACCCCTACAAATTGAAAAAACCTTTGAGTATACCTGCTGTTTTAAGACCAAATAATAATGATTCATCTCCAGAGTCCAATAACAGTCCCACTTCAACTTCAACATCATTCTCTTTAGGGTTGAATTTCAAAATCAATGGCAATAGCAGCACTTATAATAGTGGTAATGATGATGATATATCTTCAGACTTACTGGATGTCAATAATTCCAGAAATTCCGTCAGTTATCAACCCAAAGAACCCACTCATGAACACTGGAAACCAAATACTTTCACTAATAGTTGTATGAAATGTTTTAGCAACTTTAGTATATTTAATAATAGAAGGAGACATCATTGTAGGTTCTGTGGGTTTATAATATGCACAAATTGTTTATTCAACAATAACGAGTTGATTTACCTCGATTCAAGTGCTAGATTTGTTATACCAGTCTTTAAGAATTTACATAATTCCAGTAATAATTATTCATCGAATTTGTCTGATTATTTCAAATTATGTAAGATTTGTAAGAACTGTGGTAATAATTATTTGAATGTTTTGATTCAATTAAACAATTCAAATCAACTACCCAATTCAAATTCAAACAATAAGGGAACAATTAATTTGAACAATTCTTCTTCATCTTCATATTCATCAAACTTCATAACAAACTTACCTTTTATATTCATTGAAAATCCATTCATCAATAAAGAATTCAAGGTTGTTGAGAATGAAGAAAGGAAGAGTTCGTTGGTTAATAATAATGATTGGAACTGGAGCTCCTTTTGACCCTTCTGATCATTGATACCTCGTAATAATAGAAATAATAATAATAAAATGGACGATAAAAGGGAAATATAGCTGGAGGACCCAGTAAAAAGAGTGATTTTAATTCTTCAAATGTTTTAGTAGTTTTTTAATATTTATAAACTTTTGATTTGTACTTGCAAGTTTCGACACTATCATTATACTTCTTAATTGAAACATATCCTATTCGTCAGTCTAGTGGAAAACCTTCAAATTGAACAAAATTCCCTGACGAACGTAGATAAAAGGCAAATTTTGATAAAAACGGTTATTTCAAAGTAGTTTTATTATTTTCTAGCTCTTACAATGTGGTATCTAGCGTAAGATGGATGACTTATAATTCCATTGATAAAATAATGTAGCTACTCGGTAAACCGTGCTTGGAGATAAACAAGAGATAACAAAAAAAATAAGCATAGTTAGACGTTTTGATAGATTCTGATAGGTTAAGATAAAACCAATTGTACCTTAACAATAGCTAATAACAATAAGTAGCAGTATCTCCCTTTTGATAGATCTACTACTCAATCTCTCTAAATACTTAATTCAGCGTATCCGCATAAGTGGCAAAGGACTTTAGTACTTCTTTCTTTTGTATTTGTATTTGGTTTAGAGGCCATTTGGGCTCTTTGGTGCTTAGGCCTTAGGTCTTAGGTCTGGGCTCTAGGTCTTAGATCTCCTCAGATTTCTGGCATATCATGGGCTGGCCTTGAAATTTCCTTGTGCTAAGCGAAGTCAAGCGAATGGAACTCCCAAAGGGTGCAAGCCTAAAATGCAATTTGCAGAGATAGTATATAAGAGCCAGATACCTAAACACCTAAACACCTTCGCTAGGACACAGGATGAATAAAAGAAATTAAACAAGAAATTTGGGGATCTATCAAGAAGTATAGCTTCGCCAAATTCTTTAATTGGATTCCATTCCATATAATTGCTTTAAGACGTTTTCGGTGCTGGGAGCACAAGATCCTTTTTAGCCCGCTTATACCATTAGCATGTGTGCATAACCATCTTCCACGTCTCCAGCCTTGTGCTCTACTCACTCTATATACGCTACGGACTTTACACTAGAGATACACAAGCCATACTCACTCTCAGTTCCCAATAGACATACCCTTCATGCCTAGACCAGGTACATTGCACTGCATTTGTTTTGTCCGGTAGCAGTACCTCTGCATTCTTCCCTTTATAGTATTTAAGCCTTAACAGTGTCCTTATCAAACCTCTGGTCGTGTGTGGCTCACTGACATTTGATAGTCCGCCAAATACCAAATTGGGAAGATAGTTGCAGTTGATGCATTTTCTTGAGGAGTGATAAGATAGAAGATTATCAGAATGTTCCAAGTATATTGATATACACACATTTTTAAGCTAATCTAGGGTAGATGCCAATTATATGATATATAAACAATAGGATTTCCAAAAAGACAACTTTTTTTTGTTTAGTGAACAAAGTTTCAGATCTTTCTAATTCAAACTCCTAATATTTTACCTTATAGCCTAGTGTTAGTAGAAATAGTCACCGAACAGATTAAAAGACAAGATGATGAAAGATAGAGAAATTATTCCTGGTACCGTTCATTTGGTTGATATCGAAGGAACTTTACACGTTAAAAAGGATGCAAGTGGTAATAAAAAGGTTATTTTATGGCCAAAACCTTCGAGTAATCCTAATGATCCGCTTTTATGGAAAAGGTCTAAAAAATTGAAACAATTTTTTGTATTATGGTGGTTGGCTGTTTTTCTTGCTTTGACAGTTGCTTGGACAAGTCCTGTTTGGGTTCTTTGGACAACCGTTTTCGATTGTACAATCGATGATTTAAATAATGCTATGGCTTTAACTTTCTGTTTCTTGGGTTTAGGTTGTTTATTCTTACAACCAACTGCTTTGAAATTAGGTAGAAGATTCGTCTACTTATTGTGTACAGTGTTGATGGTCATTGGCCAAATCATTGGAAGTCAAGCCACTAGTGTTAAAGACATTTGGGGGGTATTTATTATCAATGGTTTTGCCGCTGCTCCTTGTGATTCATTAGTAGAAATTTCCACTACTGATGTTTTCTTTCAACATGAAAGAGCCAGTTTCTTAGCTTTATTTATTTTTGCCCTTTATTTTGGTAATTACTTGGGTCCTGCAGTTTCAGGTTATATCGTTGAAAGATTAAGTTGGCAATGGTCTTATTATTTACAAATCATCATGTTTGCGTGTACTTTCATTGTATTATTATTCTACATGGAAGATACTACTTTTAGAAGAAAAGATTCTAATGAAGCTTTTGAAAATGAAATCTTAGCTGAAATCAAATCAAGAGAAAGTAGTGCTGGTGCCCAAGATACTAAAGGTGAATATGTTGTTCATGAAGGTTCAAGTACTGATGAAAATGATGCTGAAGTTGACTCAATTGATTATTCAATTCCAAAAAGAGGATATTGGCAAAAGATGAAAATAATTCAAACTGAGTATAATGATACTAGATCCTGGTTATGTATCTGGTATAGACCATTTTTCATGGTATCTTTCCCAGCTGTAATGTGGGGTGGTTTAATCTATGGTGCTCAAATGATGTGGTTATCATTGATTGCCACTACTCAAGCTGCCCTTTTTTCATTACCTCCTTATAGTTTTAGTTCTGGTCCAATTGGGTTGATTAATTTTGCTCCTTTAATTGGTAATTTATTCGGTATGTTATATGGTGGTAAATTTGTTGATTGGTTAACCATTAAATTGGCTCAAAGAAATGGTGGTATAATGGAACCAGAGTTTAGATTATATGCTATGATTGTTCCAACCATCACTAACGCTGCTGGGATGTTAGCCTATGGTTTAACCATTCATAGTGGTGCTGCTTGGGAAATTGCTGTTGTTTTAGGTCTTGGTCTTTTAGGATTTTCAATGAGTGCCACTGGTGGTATTTGTTTGACTTATTCTATTGATTGTTACCCTAAAATGGCAAGTGAAGCCATGGTTTTAATGTTATTTGTAAGAAACATGATTGGTATGGTTTTTACTTTGGTTTTCCAATATTGGTTGGCTGCCAGTGGATTGAAATTATTAACTTGGTTATTATTCATGTTATCTATCTTAATTAATGGTTCATTCCTTGTTTTTATCTTCTTTGGTAAAAACATGAGAAGATGGACTCAAGAAAGATATGCTAGATATAGTGATCCAACTTATGGTGAACTTTTCAAAAGAAAAAACATCACCTAATTGAATACTTAGGCTGCAACGATGTTCTAAAATGGCAAAGGCTCCGTTAAGTGATTTTGTATAGTGAAATTTAATATATTCTTATGTATTTAATCTTAATTGTTCTCCGGTTACTCTTGTACTTCTCTTATACTGTTAAGATTTGGTAGCAAAAGTGGTGAAATTCATAAAAATGGCTGAGAAAGTTACAAGGCAGAGATGGGAATATGAACTATTTTTCAAACAAAGCCAACGATTCCCAAATTTAACGATTTTAATAAGAGTATACCAACACTATCATGGCATGAATCCCACCACAGCAGTGTAGATTCAATTTGCATATTGGTGATTTCACTATAATTATAATTTGAATTAAGGCACACTGTAAGGGCAAGATCTACGCAAAAAATTAGCGAGATACCGAACGATGGGGGCGGGGGACGACGGTGATGGAGGGATTACACCTAAAAACAGATTGGATCTATTCGGGCATAGAGGTACAGGATCAAGGGCTGGGACCTTAAGAGCTGGGGGACCCAGGATGAACAATACACATAGGTCCAATAGTAGGAATTACACGGTGGAGATAAGTCTTGGTCTAACCCAAATAAAGCAGTCACCAAAACTGGATTTTAGTTCAATCTTTTTGGAACATTATGGGGCTGTATTTTGACTTCTCGAAATTAAGAACCCATACTGATAGCAACGATTGCTTGAGGAATAGTTGCCAATATAACGCGGTTTGTAGGGAATAGTCGTGCATGATGCAGCGAGTTCGACTAAGCCATAGGCAAAGCAGACAAAGCCAGTGGAAGAGTAAAGCAAGGGAAGCGAAGCAATGTAGCTGGGATTACGCGGCAGGCAAGGAGATAAGTAAGCCACAAGTCAGCAACAAAGAAGAAAGTAGAAAGAAGTAAGTAGCGAAAGTAACTAAGTAGTAACTAAGATAGTAAGCAAGTAGATAAGTAACTAAGAAAGTCGAAAGTAGTAACCAACCAACTAAGCAGCAGTAACTAACTAAGCAAGCACCAAGCAAGTAACCTCTTAACCCTCTTAGGTCTAGATCGACTCCTTCAAAACGCGGCTGAACACTATTTAGGAAATATAATTTAGGAGAAACGAAACTGAGAAACTGAAGCGTCAGGAAAAAAAAAAAATAACAACAACTCGACTAATAAGGCGATACATTACAGTTCAAAAAGATTAGAGGAGGAATCGAGGTGCAAAGATTCTTATCAAAGTTACCGTGAACCTTTTATTGACATTATAGAACATCCTTTGCAAATTTATCGACCCGTTAGTTTATCGACTCGCTTGAGAGAAAAACGAGTACGAAAAAAGGAGAGAAAACACAGAAAAGACAGAAAAGTGAGAGAAAAAAGTTGTTGATTAGAAATAGAGAGTCAGATCAGAATGTATCAGCAACCTAATCATTCGTATGCTTCTGCCGAAAGCTTAAGACGGTTGTCGTCGAATAACCCGTTCAGAAACATCTCGAACTCAAGTAACCAGTCGAACGACTCAAATGGAGGTGGAGTTGGCATTGCCAACTCCAACTCGGTTAATTCAAACTTAGTCAGATCGCCAAATCAGAAAAACTTTGATGACTGGGTCAAGAAGAATAAGAAGTTGATGGATGAAGAGGACGAAGATGAAAACTATTCAAACTATTTGTTGTTGGATTCTTTCACTAATAGTGATGTTCAACCCGAATTACAACAGCCTAGGTATCCACCCAAACCCGTCAGAACTAATTCTGATTCGAGTGTAAAGTATGTATTATTTTTCCCCTGCGCCATGGCGCTATAATATGTGACAAGATCGGTGCCTGAGGGCAGTCTGATGACACGTCCCTGATGACATGTATCTGGTACCATGCCTCCGACACGCATCTGATAAGTGAGCTTGATAAAACGTCAGAAATTCATAAAAAGTTCAAGAGAGAATGTTATAGTTCATAACTATTGCCCTCATTTATTTTTACTTTTTGTTTTCTTGGTGTTTATGGAGATACTATTTTTAAGTGTTTCCATTCCCATTTTATCAACTTCAACCACACTGATTTATTTCAATAAACAAATACTAACAAAGTCTAGACAAATGTCATCTAATAATCCATTTGCAAAATCGTTGAACAATGGTTATATTCATCATAGAGAACCTCCACCAGTTCCAAGTTCAAATATTCAAAAATCAACTACCCCTCCAGCACGTCCACCAAAATCTGTAGTACCAGCACCACCTCCTTATGAAGAAGCTGCTAGTAAAGAAGCAGCCAAGAAAGATTACCCAAGAGAGAAATCCAGCAGTAATGGTTCCGGCTCCCATTCTTCATCAAGACCTCATAGAAGTCGTAGTGAAGGTTCAAGACCCCATAGAAGCCATAGATCTCATGGTGATCGTGATAAAGATAGAAGCGAGAGGCATAAATCATCTAAACATAAATCACCTTCCAAAAAACAATCGGAAGCTGCTAAAGCTAAGAATTTAGATACTATTGATAAGTTAGACGTGACTGCATTTTTTGGTGGTGGGTTTCATCATGATGGTCCATTTGATGCATGTACTCCACATCGTAATAAGAATGTAAAAGCCGCTCCAGTCATGGCGTTCCCAGCTGATGGACCAAATAATTCAATCAGAGGTGTTGGTAATGTAGATAAAGATGAACAAATGAATTTAGCATTTGGAAAATATGGAGACCAAAATGAAATTGTTGGTAGAAAAATGTCAATCAGAAAGAAATTTTCATCCAAATCTTCAGATGATTTACCATTACCAAAGACAAATAGAACTAGTGACGATCCAGTTTCTTCTTTATTGATACCAAAGCAAAATCCATCTGTTATAAACTTCGATGCCAATATGAAATCAGAACCAGTTCATGGTGAGCAAACTGCTGGATTGGGTTCATCTACTTTTCTTGATGGGGCCCCAGCTCCAAAAGGTGATGAATTCTTAAATCCTAATGGTGGATTAGGTAGAAAAAAATCATTAGTCCAAAGATTAAGAAAAAATAGTGGAAGTGAATATTTACTGGCTAGAAATTCAAATGATTTAGATAGTGCTAATTCAAATTCTTTTGATTCTGATAATGGGAATTCGTTAATAAGGAGAGTTAAAAGTTTGAAAGTCGGAAGAAGAGAAAGATAGCTGAAACAATAGAACTAAGATTAATCAAAAGAAACGATAAAGTAGAAAGGAGCTGAAACACGAGTGATTAGAAAGGAGAAGAATAGATATCAGTACTCGTACAAAGGAATAATCTTTAAATGGTAACGAAATATGTAATAGCTTTTTTTAGTTGTGTAAAATAGAAAATATATATATATATATACTTAGAAGGCTCTATGGGAACCAAACTAAACTTTTTCCATATGATAGCCCTTCATATGGCGCTATCGTCTTCATCATATAACCGTTGTTAGTCCATTCGTTCTTCGTTCTTCGTTCCAGCCGTTGTTCGTTCCATTCGTTCTCTTCCAGTGATTTCTTGAGATTCGGTGAAAAAAAATTTAATGGTGAAAAATTAGGTGAAAAAATTTCAATAACCAATGTTCAGACCACTTTCGAGAAGTAGTGTGATATTTAGAAGGCATGTGTCGTACAGCTTGCCAAAGATAAGTCTATTGGATGAACTCAAAGTCAACCACCAAGGATTCAAAGGCTTATTCACTTCAAACAGCTTGAATCAATTATGGTATCAGAGAGGTGAAACATTAATCAATGAGTTAAACCATTTGATCATTGAAAACCAATTAACTATCCCAAATAACTTACAAGAGTTGATCAAATTGACAATAAATAAGCCAGAGTTATACAGAGTCTACAGTAATGCAACAATATTGTACAATTTGCAATTTTTCTTTGAAACTTTGAAAGAAAGTAAGCAAAGCTACGATTTCAAAGAGTTGAACGAATCTGAAATCTTAAAGTCTCCTGATGTTCTGTCACTGGCAATAGACTCGCTAGAATCATTGATACTGGATCAGGATTTGAAAAACTGGATTATAGCATCTTTTGGTTCTATTATCGAATTCAAAACATTATTGTTGAATTCTGCAAACTCAATTAAAGGCGATGGGATAACTTGGTTGATTGCCCAACCTAACATGAGTGAAAGTTCATTGAGAAGTTCCAATTTCCAAATCAACGATAATAATGAACCTAAATATACCAAGTTGAGTGTGGTAAATACCTATAATGCTGGAACCATTGATGATTCCATCAGATCTGGTCAATTATTGAAATTACAACAGCAGAAAAAGGCAAGACTTGGATTAGAACAAGAAATGAAAAATGACAAAGACTTAGAGGAAGCTGAATCTACACCTTCAAGTCAAGACTCAGCTGACAATGTCTTGGGGTCAGTTGAAGAAGCAGAATTAAAGAAGTTATATAGCGACAAAAAAGTCATCCCATTATTAGCAATCGATGCATCTACCAGAAACTACTTGTTGGATTATGGTGTCTTTGGTAAGAAACAGTACTTAGAAAATGTTTGGGATTGTATTAATTGGGATATTGTAAAGGAAAGATCTCCAAAGAGATTCATAGCTAATTTCACCATTGACTACTAAATGATCTAATATTTTCAGGTAGTGGTCTTGATTCTATGATCTTGATTATTATGTTGTTTTATATTGTTCTACTTATACATGTATATACTTAATAGATAAACTAAAGAATTTTTGTTTCCTATATCTAATTTTTCAATACTTTGGTAACGATTTCTTCAACTTCATCCCAATCGTCAGTAGGTACTCTAGTCATTTCAATTCCTTTACCAAAGTATTCTTTAATCTTCATTAAAATATCATACGATCTTTTGTCGGATACAAATGATATTGATACACCAACTCTACCAAATCTACCAGTTCTACCAATTCTATGTAAATAGGTAGATGGATCAGCATTACCGTTGGAATCCACAGGCAAATCATAGTTAACTACCATTGAAACAGATGCAATATCAATACCTCTTGCTAACACATTGGTGGTGATCAATACTTTAGATCTACCTTCTCTAAAATCATCCATTAATCTATCTCTTTCCCCATGTTCCAAGCTACCATGCAATACAGATACAGTATGTCCTTCCTTTTTCATCTTGGCGTATAATTTATTAGCAGTGTCTTTCGTTCCTACAAAAATAATTGAAGAACCAATAGTTAATAAACCATATAACTCTGTAAGAACTTTGAATTTATGTTCCTCGTTGTCACAATCCATATATAATTGTTTAATAGCATCAACATTTAATTCTTCTTGTTTTAATTCTAATGTATTAGCATTAGGTACAAATTTATTAGCATATTTTCTAACTTCATCAGGGAAAGTAGCAGAAAATAAAACCAACTGACAAGTCTTTGGTAAAAGTCTTTTAACACGAAGACTTTGCTCAGCCATACCTTGGGCATCCAACATATTATCAGCTTCATCCAACACAAATACTTTTATATTTTTAAAATTAAGCTTCCTCTTAGAAGCCAAGGCCAATACAAGACCGGGGGTACCAACTAAAATTTGGGCATTAGCATGTTCATCTTTTCCGAGGGCTTCAGGAATGACTAATTGAGTAGTTATACCTGTGAATTTACCCATAGTTTGAATGACTTCCATAGTTTGTCTAGCCAATTCTCTACTTGGAGACAAACAAAGACATTGAGGTGCCTTGACTGATTCATCAACTCTTGACAACATGGTCAATGAAAATGCAGCTGTCTTACCAGTACCTGATTGGGATTGACCAATCATGTTTGTAGGAGGGTTTGAAATCAACAAAGGTAACGCCTTTTCTTGAATCTTGGAAGGTTTGGTGAATTTCATGGCGTACAAACCTTTTAATAAGTTTTCAGATAATCCCAATTCTTCAAAGGACTTAACCGAGTATAACGGGGAGTTTGGATCCGCTTGCAAATCAGCCAACTTGACCTGGACTTCATAAGTTGACAGAATCAAATTCGAGTCTTCCTTCTTTGGCTCTTCCTTTGATTCAGGCTCAGGCTCGGTCTTTGCATCGGGTTTTGCTTCTACTGGGGCTTCTGTATCGGTTTTTTCAGTCTTTTCAGAAACATCGGTCGCCTTATTATCCTCAGGCTTGAGCGACAACGATGAAAGAAGCTCGGCAGCATCGTTTTCAACTTTCTTTGGCTCTGACATCTTGGTTGAAAAGTGTTCTTTGTGTTGTTGAATTTTTTTCTCTGTGCTTCGCATTCTCGAGATCAAATCTTTCCACTTAACAGTTAACATTGACACATTGGACCGTTGAAAAGACCGGCGGCTAAAGAGGTAGGAGAGTTCTAGGCCCATTGAGCAGATAGAAACTTGTTTGCAGAACAATTGAAGATGGCCAAAGCTAAATCGGCGCTCGTCAAGCCCAAGCCTGAGACTAGACTGGGTAGTAAGCTGGATGGTAAGATCGATAGTAAGATCGATAGTCCTAACGAATATGTGGCCAAGAAACACTCTTTATGGAATATATGGATGATTTCCAACTTTTTGAAACTTTTGTTGTCGATTGGGTACCATTCGACTGATTTCGAAGTCCATAGAAATTGGCTAGCTATCACTTATAATTTACCTATAAATGAATGGTACACTAATACTACATCTCAATGGACATTGGACTATCCTCCATGTTTTGCATACTTCGAATGGGTCTTATCCCATCTTGTACCATCGTTTGTTAGAGATGACGGCTGTTTAGACTTGGTACAACAAGGAAATTATGGATTACCAACGATTTTTTATCAAAGATTTACCGTAATTGCAAGTGAATTTGTATTATATAGAGCATTACAATGGTTTATAGATACATCGTCGTCTCATAGTGAATCTAGAAGAGCTTATGTGATTGGTTCAAGCTTATTGTTATCACCAGGACTATTAATTATCGATCATATACATTTCCAATATAACGGTATGATGTATGGAATATTAGTGTTGGTGATTAATTGTGCAAAGTTAGAGAAATACTTGATGTGTGGGTTTTTGTTTTCATTACTATTATGTTTTAAGCATATATATCTTTACTTAGCACCATCAATCTTCGTATATTTATTAAGAGGATATTGTTTGAATTTATCATATAATAAGAACCATAACTTTTTTTGGAACTTGATTCATTTTATTAACTGGTATAACTCATTGAAATTAGGTATTGTTGTAATTAGTACCTTTTTAATATCATTTTCACCCTTTATATATTATAATCAATTGCCTGAATTATTATCAAGACTATTCCCATTTAGTAGAGGCTTGACCCATGCATATTGGGCCCCAAATTTTTGGGCAATTTATTCATTTATTGATAGATTGTTGATTCAAGTTTACAATAATATTCCATTAACTAGATTGCCATTGTTAAAATTATTCAAATTCAATCCAATTTATCTAATTGACAATAAGTATTTAAATACTTCAACTAGAGGAATTGTTGGTGATATTGAATTTTTAATATTACCTACAATTACTCCAAAATTAACGTTCTTTTTAACATTATTTTATCAAATAATGGCATTGATTCCATTGCTTATTCAGTTCAACTTCAATAGATTCATTGGATCGATGGCATTATGTGGTTATGCTTCATTTTTATTTGGATGGCATGTTCATGAAAAGGCCATATTGATAGTTATATTCCCAATCAGTTTTTTGATAGTCAAAGATACAAGATTATTAACCCCATTCAACCTATTAGTTAGTTGTGGTTACGTTTCCTTATTCCCATTGATTTTTACAAGTTCTGAATGGTTAATTAAAATATTATATACCTTTTTATGGTATGTCATTTATATATTCAACTTTAGAAATGTAACTCGAATCCCAAGACATTTGGTTGGTGGTAGAAACGAATTAATATTGGATAGGTTTATTAACTTGTATATATTAGGATTGTTGCCAGTTATATTAATAACTAGTTTAATCGATCTATTTGAACATAAATTCCAGCTATTGAAAAAGTTGGAATTTTTAAAATTGATCATTATAAGTGTCTATTGTGGGTTTGGAATTATTGGGAGTTGGAATGGTTTCTCTTGGTTGTATTTTGTAGATGATTCAATCTTCAAAGACCATTAATGTATATTAGTATTGCAGTCTCGATCTCTTCATTTGATCTAAGTCGGGTTTCTTCCGGTGTCCTCCAGGCCCAACCCGTCCTGTCGGGCAAGAATTAGTGAGAAGACGCAGCAAATTAGGGGTTCGGAGCATTTAAAGTTTGCAGCAATTGGGTCCAAGGGCCCAATTGCTCCCGCCATAGGAAATGTATTTAAGGAAGGAATTTTTATGGAAAAAGTTCGGGATGATCCCTTTCTTTAATATTTAAAGGTTTTCACTATTAAACGTTCTATTAAAAGTTTCAGTAGTGACTGATTGAAATACAAATTCATATACAGCAATTCCAAAATGAGTGGAGACAAAATCACCTTAGGTGCCTATTTATTCGAAAGACTCCACCAACAACCAATTGGATTGAAATCGATCTTTGGGGTTCCAGGAGATTTCAATTTGACTTTATTAGATAAGATCGACGACGTCGACGGTTTGAAATGGAAAGGTAATGCCAATGAGTTGAACGCTGCCTATGCCGCCGATGGATATAGCAGAGTCAAAGGTGGTGTATCTGAAAATAAGGACGTTGGCGGTAGTGGGTTTGCTGCTTTGGTTACAACGTTCGGAGTTGGAGAATTGAGTGCTTTGAATGGTGTTGCCGGCGCTTATTCTGAGCATGTTGGAATGCTACACATTGTAGGAATCCCTTCAATTGCCGCCCAAGCTAAACAATTGTTGTTGCATCATACGTTAGGTAATGGTGATTTCACTGTGTTCCAAAGAATGTCTTCTCATATTTCTCAAACCACCGGGATTGTTAAGGATGCTGCTACTGCTGCTGAAGTGATTGACAGATGTATTAGTGAAGCTTATATCAACCAAAGACCTGCTTATTTGGCGTTCCCTTCGAATATGGTCGATGTTGAGGTTTCAAGATCTTTATTGGACAAACCTTTGAACGTTGAGATCCCTTTGAACGATGAGACTGAGGAAGATGAAGTTGTTGAATCGGTCCTTGATTTAATATCAAATGCCAAAAATCCAACCATTTTGATCGATGCTTGTTGTTCCAGGCACAATTCCACAAGTGAAGCAAAAGAATTGATTGAATTGACCAAATTTAAATTTGCCTTAACTCCAATGGCTAAAGGTTCAAAATTTATTGATGAAAATCATAAACAATACACTGGGGTTTATGTTGGTGATTTATCATATCCATGTGTTAAAGAGTCGGTCGAAGCTTCAGATTTGATCTTATCTTGTGGTGCTATGTTGAGTGATTTTAATACTGGTTCATTTTCTTACAGTTATCAAACAAAAAATGTAGTTGAATTCCATTCAAATTATACTAAAATCAAAAGCGCCCAATATCCAAACGTTAGAATGAAACAGGTTTTGAAAAGGTTAATTGAATCCAAAAAATTGGCTTCAATTGTTAAAGATTATGAAACTCCAAAGATTGAAAAAGATCCATTCCCATCTGAGAAATCAGCAGATTCAAAGGAAATCACTCAACAATGGTTATGGAGTGAATTAAGTAATTGGTTGAAAGAAGGTGACGTTATTATCACTGAAACTGGGACTTCATCCTTTGGTATAATCCAAACCAAGTATCCAAAGCGGGCCTTGGGTATTTCTCAAGTTCTTTGGGGGTCAATTGGTTATTCGGTTGGTGCATTGTTTGGGGCAGTTACAGCAGCTGAAGAATTTGATCCATCCAGAAGAGTCATGTTGTTCGTTGGGGATGGTTCTTTACAATTAACTGTACAAGAAATTTCTTCCATGATTAGAAATGGTAATAAGCCATATATTTTTGTATTAAATAATGAAGGGTACACCATTGAAAGATTGATCCATGGCGAGGAGGCTATTTATAATGATATACAACCATGGGATCATCAACAATTGTTGAGTACTTTCAAAGCTACAGATTTTGAAAGTATCAAGGTTGACAATGCTAAAGATTTGAAACAATTATTCAATGATGCCAAATTCGCTAAGCATGATAAAATCAGATTAGTGGAGATCATGTTAGCCAAGATGGATGCCCCAAATAATTTGGTCAAACAGGCTGAATTGTCTGCCAAAGTCAATAACGACTAACCTTCAAAAATTGGTGAAAATGTAATAGAGTACTATATTAGGTTTTTCAATAATATTCGTGTTCCAATACATTCATACTTTCAACTCTCTCTAAAAATCGTTTGTGTGGCAGACATGAATCGACATCTGCGTTCTTGCACCCATTAACAGTTACGACTATCATCGACCCACTCGAGAGGCTGGGCCCCCATACGGAAGTCAATGACAGCGACTCCGCAGTTTCCACGTCTCCATCTCCGTAGTTTTGGCAGTACTAACGAAGTTGTATTTTCCGCTCCTGTGCTGCAAAAAAAAGATAACAATGCCGAAGCGGATTATTGTACCGATGGTGTATAAAAAGGAGGTCTTGTGTTTGAAGCTAGGTGAAGTAAGGTGTGGTTTCCATATTGGTGTTTCTGTATTTCTGACCTGGCGAAACTACTAAGACTCAGCACAAGAAACCAAAATAATAAGGCGGCAATGAAGGTAGTTATCGTCGGAGGCTCGTACGCTGGTCTTTTTGCGGCCAAATCACTATGTGCAAATGATATCGAGTTAACGTTGGTTTCACCTTCGACCCATGCGTTTTGGAATATTTCATCGCCAAGAGCTTTGGTAGAGCCTGATAAACTAGATAAATTGTTCTTCCCCGTTGAAGATTACTTAAAAAAACGTTGTAAAGGGAGAGCAAGCTTTGTTCAAGGGAAAGTCACCGATGTTAACTTAGACGATCAAACAGTCACGTATGAGAATAAGGGAGATGTTGGTGGTGTTATTGAGTACGATTGCTTGGTAATAGCTACCGGTACTAGGGGACCAGCAGCGTTTCAGCTATATATGAGCCATACAGAATCCATTGACCATCAAAAGTCTTTGGCTAATCAGATCGAAAAGTGCCAAACAGTCTCAGTAACTGGTGCTGGCCCAACAGGTATCGAAGTAGCCAGTGAGATTAAAGCTCGTTATCCTGATAAAAGAATCATGATTTTTGGTGGTAAGGACTACCCTATATATTCATACGGTGAAAGGGCAGGTATAAAAGCAACTGAACAGTTAGAAAAAATAGGTATTGAAGTTTATAACAATCACAGATTCATTAAAAGGGAAGGTACTATAAACTATTTTGAAGGTTCTGCTAGCATTGAAAGTGATTTGAATATTAATACTGCCAATGTCCCGAATTCAGAATTCTTACCTCAGCAGTACAAGACTCCAAAAGGATTTATTAAGACAGATAAACATTTAAGATTGCATCATCATTCTAATGTTTGGGCAATTGGTGATGTAATGGACAATCATAGTAAGAATGCTGTTGACATATACTATGCCCAAATTCCAGTTATTGCTTCCAACTTTAAGAGCTTATCACAAGGAAAACACTTGAAAATATACAAAAAGATATTGAATATCTTGATTTTGCCTGTTTCTGTAAAAGGTGGTGTTGTGATTATAGGCAGATTTATATTGCCAAGTTGGTTAGCTTACTATATGAAAGGTAGAGATTACAAAATTTCTGAAGGTCGCCGTTATTTCAGTTGATTGTTTTTATTATTATACAACATATACAAGTAATTTGAGCAATTCGAATTCAAATGTCTTTATTGCTCTTATTATTTTAAGATAGATTTGTTTCTAGTTGAATCATAATTCGTTATTTCGATAAATAGTGGTTTCAATTATTCTTTTCATTAAATATATAATCAGGGAACAATGATTCCCAATCTTGATTAAATAAATCTGAGGTCATTAAAACTGGAGGACCACCAAAAAATTCCAATTCGTTATGATTGAATTCTATTGGTGCTTGTGTTGATTCATGTAAAATTGAATTAGTGGCTTCTAATTGGTCATCGATTTCAAGCTTTGGTGTACCAGATTTAGACTTGCGTCGTTGACCATAGTTCTGGGTTGTTGAGTTGGATGGTGAGTTGGATTGATTAGGAAAATGGTGACTACGGGAAGGGCTAACATGATCCACATGAAGATTATTAGAATGATGATTTTGAGACTGGTTAGCTTGGAATTGGGGGGATTGGTGATCATTTTCATAAGGATTCAGATCATCATCATTATCCAAAGAATCAATATCGAAATCAATGTCATCTAACCTTGAAGTAATTGACACAAAAGACTTTTCAGCTAATTTCCAAGTTCTTGAAGCTTGTTTCAATACCGACAAAAAGAACTTTAATTTTAAATTTTTATCATGATAATCAATTGAATTAGAATTGTTTAATAACAAGATAATTGAAATTGATAAAATGGTGCAATAAATTATGAAGACAGATGCCTTTTTTAATCCATGGACTTTCTTAAATCTGTTTATTGCATGGAATAAATCCTCTATAGCGTCTAAACAAATCAACCTTGGAATTAGTCTGATTTTTTCGATACCTTGAAACATATTGAAATTCTCATCTGGCAACCCAATAAATGGACGATTTAGACATAAGATTAATATATAATAATAATATCTTATACAACTTAAGGTTGGATTGTCAGCATTTTTAGTTAATAGACTTTTATTGAATTTCAAATCAGGCGGTAGATTTAATTTCCAATTTAGAATCTTTTCGTTATATTCATTTAATTTAATTAAAGTCAGCATTAAATGTTTAGAATCGCTTGTAAAATCTTGATTAAAGTTTTTGTTAAAAATGTCATTCAACATATTATCACTAATATTAATAAGATTAATTACATTCTTCAAAGGCGATGAAATGTTGGAATTTTTCTTCTTTTTCAATTTTTCCTGATCATCCAAGTATCTATATTCATCAATCCATTGTAATTCTGGTAAATCATCTGTTTCTGGAATAGTGGCATCATTCAACTTCAATAAAGATGGTCTACCCAATAATAAACTAATAAAATGATCAGCCAAGTATGTTCCCCAATAAATTCTTGATTTAATTTCATTATCAATTTCTTTACTATAATTTGATAATTTTTGTTTCAAGAACCAAGAATTTGGATGCAATTGAAAGCCCAAATCAAACCCCATTCTAATTGCATTACCACTTAACATCCAACCACTTGAATTTGAGCCATTGAAAATATCATAAAAGCTTAACAAGAGAAAACTTTGTAATGAAGTAATTGAAGGATTGTTTAGTTTACTTAACAACAAGTTCTTAGCTTCATTATAATAATTAATAGCATTACCATAAATTCTTTCATTCTCTGACATTCTTGCCCCTAATGAACATATACTTAAAATCAAGATTTTGGAACAATATAGATTGTAGAATTTTGGTTTAAAAAACTCTTGCAAAAACGCTTCTCTAAATATAAACATATTCAAATCTGGATATTGCCATGTAAAAAACAACTTCAAGCAGTGTAATATATCTGGATTCTTATTCATCTGCTTAATAATCTTAAACTCGTCGTTTTGAAATTGGTTGTTTTTTTGTACTCTGTCATTGTTATCATAGATTGAAATGGGTCCATAGACTGATACATCGTTGTCTTCGTCAATATTATCACCGGCATAGTTATTTCCAACGCCTGTACCTCCACCGTTGGTACCACCACCATTGGTGCCTGCTGAAGCGCCCATTACCGCTGTGGAAGAAGCGTTGGACGGAGCAGCTCCGTTCAACTCAACATTACCTTCGTTTATAAAATCGACCAAGCTGATTGACTTCAAATACTCCAGCTTCTCCTCTACGGGGTCAATGGTATTGAAAGTTTTTATTATATTAAGCAATTGGCCATACTTAGATTCTAAATTTTCAACATAGTTGGCCGTGGGTCTTTTCTTTCTCATATCATTAGTAACTTGAACACAATCATACTTACCCTTGATACAATTGCCACAAGGGTACTCATAATCACACTTTATTTTCTTTAATCGACACCGCTGACACGATAGCTTCCGTTGCTTCCTTGTTCTATCCATCGAGATCGGTGCTATACTGGCAAAGCTGGCGGCCTACAATTATCAAGACCTGTTAACCGCTCACTATCAAGTTTGGACTCAAAAAAATGATGATTCATGAGTCGCGAGAAAGATCGTGAAGAGTCAAGAGATACGAAGAGAGTGATGGAGTCAGATACGATAGCGAGTCATATGAGATTATATATTAAAGAATTATAGTACAAGAAGTCTAACAATGAAAGAATAAATGAATAAATTAAGTTAATTCAAGAACAAAATTTGATAAGTTGAATAGATAACCGTAATTATACCAACTATAACTAAAGATAGATCTAAAACCTTATAAATTCTATGAGTTTTGGAGTGACCTAAAGTTTTATAATGTATCAAAGGAGGATAAATATAAACCAATGGGATACAAGCAAAACAACCATTGAAACTAACAAACTTATCGATATTGTTAAAGTTCAAATAAGCAACAATACAGATGACGGCAATAAATAACACTCTAAATAAATTTTTCAACCATTTGATTCTGGGGCTAAATTTACCTGAGTTGTATAATTTCCCATTTTTGAAGAACATTGACGAGTTAAAGATCAAGTTTTCTAAAATTTTGATGGCTGGGAATAATTGTAGTGGGGCAGTCAAAAACACTGCTAATGAGTATAAGATCAATATCAATTTAATTGAAAATTGGTCATAAGGTAAGTTGAGTAGGATGATAGTTTCGATTTTATCACCAAAGGTAATATAACCTAACACTCCAATCATTGTAAATAACATAGTGATGCAAATCATTGACACTGCTAAAACTTTAGGAAATTCACGAGGATTGGACATGGCTGATTCAATTGGTAAGATTAACCCAATACCTTCAAAAGAAGTGACGGCAACTCCAATTAACATCGACCAACTATTGGAGTTGAATTGAATGATATTAGGACCAATCCCATCATGAACCAAATCATCGATTGAATAATAAAAAATTATAATCAATCCTATCAAAATACAAATCGAACTGATCAATGAAATAAAGGATAATTTTGAAATCTTTCTAATTAATATCAAAGGGATTAACAAGACAAATTGAGCAACAACTAATTTGAATTGATTCAAGTTGAATAAGTTTGAAAAATTGGAAGTTGAAAATAGTATATAAGTTGATACAAAACCCACTTGACTAATTATAATTGATATTAAGATTAATATACGAACCAAATTACCATATGTTTTATATCCCAATTCTCCAAATGATGATAAATTAAAAGTGTTTTTAGCATTAATTAATAAGATGTAGCATATGAATGTTAATATACCAAATACATTCAAAGTTATAATTGAAAATAGCAACCCACCATTTGAAAATGCTTTTGGTAAGAATAGAATTCCTGACCCAACCAAAGCTTTAAAAACCAAGAAATAAGTTTTGATGTTGGACGTCTTTGGTTTTGATTTTGATTTGTGTTTCTTCTTTAAATTTGCAGATACATGTTCATTATCAGGCAACAATAAGCTTTCTTCATCGACCGCTACCTCATCGGTGTCATTATAATAAGAAGTTTCATCATCACTATCGTCCAAGTCTTCACCAGCAAAATTTGAATAGATATTCAAAAATTCAATCAAATTGTTGGTCAAGAACTTTGGAGGTTCTTGGTTATTTTGAATCAGTTGATTAATCAAGTATTGTCTACGAAATCCGCCCGGTATGTTGATATCACTAGCAGTTGAACCTCTTCTGCTTTGATCTAAAAAGTTGGAAAACGATGATGATCTTCGTAAGCTGGATGTATTATGATTGTCCAATAGGTTTCTTGTTATATCTGCCCCCTGCTGGTTTATTGTGGGTAACAACTTTGCAACGTTAGGGTCCAAGTCTTTGATTTGACTCAACTCTTGGTAGCTTGAGGGAGGACTTATTTCTTCTGTTCGGTCCATATTTCTTGAACTTCTTATTTCTTTAAATGTGATACGTTAATGCTTTTATTCAAACAACATAAGGCGTCCGAATATTTGACAACCAACAGATATGACAGGCCCAAGCTAAAAATGAAAACTAAATGACCTTTACGTATAGAAAATCTCTTCTCATTCCTCTCAGTTTCCCACAGTGAAAATGTTTTGGGTGCCAAACAGGTAGCCACACGCTTAGAATGGTGCCTTGGAACCACACTGACCAATTCTCGCTACCAGTTTCTCGTCTGCCTCAGTGTTGTCGCGCGGTGTCGTGCAGCCTGGGGCCTTGGTCTGGGGAAATGCCAGACCAGGGCCATGGCATCCGGCCTGCGACTTGTCAAACCCTCAAAAGGGCTCGGGGCGTGCGCCGCCCGAGTGTAATGCAACGTTGCAGCGAAGAAGTGTTAGATCGGAACAAAAGCCGAAGAACCAGGTGTTTTGTCATTCATTCGGCTTTTCTTTATATCCTAGAGACAAAAGGAAGGGGTATCTAAAATGGGAATCGGCAATGATTAACAGGTGACACTGGGCTTATTGTAACGGATTAAACACCTCTTTTTCTCCTTCACGGCTAAGATTGACTAAAGTCTCATCATCGAACTTCTCCTCCATGATTTCTTTTTCTCTCGTTGTTGGGGGGATGGCTAGCACGGTCGTATTGATTTCTGTGTTTTGTTATCAGAAACTCCAAAGACCAAACTTTCAACTCTTAACAACCTGCTATCTATATTTTAATTTGCCTTGATTAAGGGCATTGCAAACATGGTAGCTCATCAGGAAAAAAGCTTATCTCGTCAGTTGATATATGCAACAAATTTATAGGATACGCGACTAAAGAGATATGCTTGATTTGGTTATATTAGGATTTGGAGAACTTGATAGCTAATCCATGAGGTTTGAAATGAACATGGATTAACGCAAGGGAACAAATGTGCCATTCTTGAATATGCCATTCCTATGGGGTTATGACTCTTACCAATATTACCCCCATGGGAAATATTGGTAATAGTCATGGCCAAGTAAATAATTGGAAAAGATGGGTTGATTGGCCTTCAGATTTGCATTTGAAGCTTGTACCTCTAACCCACATTAGCTTTTTACCACCTGATATCATATAATCAATATTCTTGTTGCATTTACACATGGGATGGGATAAAATATTGATAATCCGTCAATATCAAGTAAGGTCTTAGCTGCATCAAAATAGGACGATAAAACATAAAACATAAACAACTGTTGCATAAGACGTCTGATGGGTGGAGGAGCTTCCCCAGAATACAGAAAAAGAAAAAAGGACAGAAAAAGAAACAAAGTGGTATGAGAAACGGAGTTTTCTCAATAGTTAACAGCGGTGAAGCGTACCCAAGGGATTTAAGTTACGCTTAGTTAAGTTGGTTTAACTCGTTTGAGATGAAGTTGGTTAGATTAAGCACCTCTCATGTAAATATTTGCCTGTTGTATGTGTGTGGAGACTACTTCCCATTGTATTGTATGGAGTTGGATAGGTTGAATAGAAGAGAACAAACGATAATGAATGGCCATGGGCAAACAATGTAGACTTAAGAAGATTATATGAAATAAGCTATAGAATGTTTACAATTTGTTTCACTTCGTCAACTCTATAGTTTTAGAGGCGAATTTCATCCTCCTTGACCTTCTATCTCTACGTATAGTAATGATAGTAAAAATGTGGAGTTGCGAAATTCCAATAAATATTCCAAGAAACGGAAAAAGTTCTAAATAGAGACATCTCAAATATCACAAGTAGGAAAGGTCAGTTCATCAAGATGTCAATATGTTAACTAGCAGCGGATAGCATGAAACATATGACACAGGATGCACATGATCCGTATGCAGCTTTAAGACCCTTTATGTCACATCCACCCGATACATATGACACTCAAGTGAAAAAAGGCTGAAAGGGTTCTTGCAGAATTATCATATGATTTCAAACAATCAAGACAGCCTTCTTCTTCAAGCTCTACATTCACCCGAGTACGCTTGTATTTGGTAACAATGTCGTCCTATTTTTGGAGAAATTCTATTTTTCAGTTGAAATTTTACTCGGAATTTTTCGTTTAAACAGTGGAAAAATTAATTCTTTTTTTTTTTTTTTGGAACTTTTTGCAATTTATTTTGGGGATTGATATAAAGTCAACTTAGTTCCCCCAAATTCTTTGTTATCTTTTATCTATTTTTAAGTACCTAACTAAACCACTTTTGAATTCTAATATTTCATTTTGCCAACTAATTTCCTTTATATTCAAGCACAATAAACCCAATAGCATAAGATGAATTCATTTGACGATTCATATTTACCAAACACCCACTATTCATTCAATGAGAATATCGATTACCTTTCTAATGATATCCATATACTGAACAACTTATTAATCAAATGTTGGAAACAATCAAAGTATGATATTTCGATATTGATACCTTCCACTGTATCTAAAAGATTAGAGAACATCAGTTGGAGAAGGTTGTATAAAAACTTAAATCAATTATCAGAGATCGATCCAAAAATAATAAACTGGTACAAAGAACATGACATTAATTGGTGTTATGGTCCTAAATATGATGATATAGATTTAATCAATGATTCTTCAAGGAAGCCTTCAGCCGCTATCACCAACATCAACAACATCAATAATAATGCATCGTTGGATAGTGACGTACAATGTGAGGAATCTAATGGGGTATCAGAATCTGAATCTGAATTCTCAGACTCGGATTCATTAATGGACATTGCTGATGAAGATGATAATCATAGTGATATATCTGTTTATTCAAATAGCAAAAAGAGAAGAGTTAAATTTAATTTTGTCATAAATTCAAGAGAAATCATTAATGGAATATCTATTGATTATGACTTTTTAGACAATTCAATCTTAAATGATATTTAGTATCATACATATTGACAATTAGACTATCACACAAAAAAATAACGATACAGATGAACAGCTAGAGGATATAGCTAAAGACCCCTTTCTGGCTAGAGGGTAAATGGAACTTAACGATACAAATGTAATAATAATCATAATAATAATCATAATCATATTCATAACTATTTTTATGTAGCAATAAATGGTTAATAAAAATAATATTTTTAATACATAATGATTCACATGATATATCTAAACCTCATCTCTGTAAATCTGGAGGGCCCTAATGATTGCCTTAGATTTTGTTCCATTCTTCCCTTCCCTTCTTCCCTTCCCTTCATCCCGTATCATCTTTTGCCCTTAAAATTAGTTTTTCTGTCGCTGTCTCTCGCCCTTTAGGTCCAATTTGCTTCTCCATCTTTCCTAATCCTTTCTTCCCTCTAATTCCCTATATTTGCTGTATTTTACTCCATTGCTCTAGGACTTAACCCATAGCAAATCTATATGATTACTAAAAAGAGAATATTCATACATACTCGGTTCCAACAATTATGTTGGTTGTGTGTTTCCAAGCTGCCACATTGATCGTTCAATCTCTCCTGTTTTTGCTTACCGTGTGGCCCCAACCTTACAGAAGCCTCACAAGAAATGAGTCGCCTCCATCATACATAATTTTAGAAGTAAAATGAGTCCTTTCTTGTTTACTTTGTCTCCCCCTCCCTTTGACCTATGTCCCAATGTCCTACTGGCTGTATGGGCATTTTTATTTTCCTTTGTTCTCCCCGGTGAGTACTACTGTTTCTGGCTGAAGGAAAAAGAAATAACGGAGAGACATATAGGAGAAATTTATTGGAAATGTACTGCCGTATCCCCTATCCCCCAACCTCCACCTAATGCCCCCCACGCCTTTGTAGGTTGGCTTCAGTAGATAGTTGAGAAGTGGTCTGGTGGTATACGCTGTCACCAGCATCACTGTCGTTCCATAATGATCTTTCTTCCTCGATATTCCCCTTTTAACTTTCTTCGTTGTATCTCCCCCATCCTTCTGTTTTTTGAATTTAGCCACTAATCTCTTTGTTTCTCGCAATTATTTGTTCTCTCGCCAATTTCTCCCCATACTTTTCTTAGATAGGACCATCGCACTATATAAACCAATTAGGGGTAAGCCAATGGCAGAGGAACAATGGTCGCTGACTCCTGGTCCCTTCCCATTGGAATCCACTTAATGCTTATGTGAGATACAAAGTATGAATAGGCTCTATGTCCTTAATTCACCAGGATTCGGCCCAAGTTGAATCAGTTCGCCTGGACTCCTGAACACCTAGACATCGGGAGACCTAGAATCACTTCTTTGTCCACTGATATTTTCAGGTAAAATGTCGCGGCTTTGCTGCTACTCTGTGTGATGCATGTCGCCCATTCTTTTCTCATGCAATGGAATAAGATTCGACCAAGAGGGTGAGGGTTCTCCGTGGTTCCTGCTATTATTCCGGGACATCTATGCACCTTGGAATGTCTCTGTCCGACTTTTTTGCTTCCGTAAAGTGAGAGCTTAGGATCCGAGGGTTTCGTCTGTTAAACTATGAATGATTAATGATCTCTAGCATGAATGATGCTCTACCTGGAATAAATCCACTGTGCAAGTTGTGAAGAGTCGAAATGTAGTATAGAACATATTAGTTATAGACCAGCAAAGGGGTATGTGTATTTCGTGGGGTAACCGTAAGAGGAAAGCTGTACAGAATTTTCCAACAATTGGTAAATGCCTAATTTGGCAACCGATGAGACATGAACAATGTATTACTTACATGTCTTTATTTCATCAAAGAAACTTCAACCTTGGTCTTTGGTCTTTAACAATTTGAAATGTTAAGACAATTATTTCAGGACATATTGGACATAACTTGATTGTTCTTTTACAGTTAATCCCACTTTTAATTCACACCTCTAAAAAATGGATGTCGCATTTAG